>JASDQU010500896.1:11682-48000 GCA_032191745.1 Picea mariana | reverse complement strand
ACCTCTTCTGGTCATCCCAAGCCTTCCGAAAGGTAGGCTTTTCCCTTTGTTGTTCATATAGGCATTTCGCCCTTCTTATGGTTTCTTCCATGGTCTTAGGATCATCGTATTGAATCTTGTCACCAATGGAAGGTGGCAGTCCACTCAGATACCTCTGAATTTTGACAGCCTCGTCTTTGATGAATGGAACATACTTTAGTAGTTCCAGAAAACTTCGTTCATACTCATCAATGGTCATACTACCCAACTTGAGTTCGAAGAACTCCTTCATCTTTCTGTCATAGTATCTTTTAGTCAGGGATTTCTTCTCGAAATACCCCTTAAACTTCTTCCACATGACCTCTTTCTCTCTGATGTGTTGCACCTGCACAAGCTGATCCCACCACATGGATGCTTTTCCTTTCAGCTGGTACATTGCAATTCTACCTTCTGCACGGGCAAAATAATTCTGCAGTCGGAAGTATTTCTTCATGCCCAACAACCATGTCTAGGCGTCTTCCTCCTTCTTATGTTCTCCATCGAAAGTTGGAGGCTTAATTTTATTCATTTCTCATTTCAATTCCTCTCTTCCAGATTTTCAATGTTTTCTGGTAGGGGACGGGCTCGAACTGTTGTGTGTCTCCCTGTCCGAATTTTTTTGGGAGCGACTGTGATGTCGGCTACCACTCCTCGATCTCCTTCTCCTCTTAGGGGTTTTGACACTTCTTGATCTACTTGTGTCACTCCCTTTTTCCAATTTCTTTTCTATTCTTTCCAGGCTCTTCATCATTTTTAAATTGAATTCACCCTATTGATCCTTGAATTTCATGAGCTTTCGGCTATCAGCTAGGCGAGCCTGGGCATCTTCCTGCAATCTTTCAATGAGTTGCATCATATGTTCTTCCTTACCCATCTCTTTTCCGTGCCCATTGGAGTTCGATCCTTCAACTCCTAGGTTAACATCCTTTCCTTCCTGTTCATCTTCTATTTCAGGGGTAAGCTGCACTTTTCCCCACTCCATACTCGGCGCTGATTAACTGGAATCCTGACCTTCGTTGAGCTCTGCACACGCACTGTGCAATTCAATTCGAAGTTTGTTAGTCCATTACACCTTTAAAACAATCTGTAACATTTATAAGACAATACGAACAAGAACGAAATATATTTTGATTCAATTAAGTTTTCTGAGTTCTTGTTTGGTTCTGCAATCTCTGGGACTTCGGAGCTTCGGAATCTCAGTCCACGAAGATCCGACAGTTACAAATACGAAATCCAAGTCACCCTTTTCACAACTCACGATCTCGCGAGTTCGTGAGTCGAAGACCCTCGACTCATTCCCTCTAACCGTCGATACCCGAGATGCGACAAGGGTATGGCTCTTTTCTTTGTTAGCGTTTGCTACGCATGACCGCAGCCTAGGGCTAAGTGCTAGCCCCCCTCGCTATTCGCACCTTTGTGAGTTGTGGCGTCCAACCCTGGCGCTTCCCTTTCACGAAACCCCGAGAAGCGATGTTGACCTTTCTCCTCTCGTTCTCGCTACTTCGCGACTTCGCAAGTTTCATTGTCAAGCTCCCATGCACTTATCTCGCGAGTTCCCGAAATCACGAGTTACTTTATTCTCCGGGCCCGTAGCATAGCTGTTGCCCTTCACCACTGTGGTAGGTGGTACGTTTATGAGGGTCCACGTCGCTTTCAATGACGTCATCGGGTCCCACCTCTCTCGCTTCTCTTTACACTCCATTGGCACGTGGTACTTCGCCATGTGTCCACGTCCAATCCTAGAAAAATCCGATGGTCAGATCTTTCTCAGATCTACGGCACAGATCCTTTCGGGGTTTTGGGGCTTCCAAACGTCGATGCGATGAATCCCCGATACGATTTTATCGCGCTTTCGCTACTCGTGACCTCGCGTCTTCGGGACTTAGAGTACCCTATACTTGGGCGCTCACTCTGCGAACTTCCAAGTTCGCGAGATCTCTCGATCTCTGACACGCGTCCTCTTCAATGGACGGTCCCGATCCTCTCGCTCCTTCGCCGCTTCGCATCCTCGCGCCTCGCGACTTGGACTACCCAACACTTGGGTTCTCAATCGGTGAACTCCCAAGTTCGCGAGATCTCTCGATCTCTGACACGCGTCCTATTAAATGGGCGGTCCTAATCCTCTCGCCACTTCGTGTCCTCGCGACCTCGTGCTTCGCAACTTCTAACACCAAATTCTCAGCCCTTCTACTCATGAGCTTCCGAGATGCGATGTGCCGGTATTCTGATATGACATCAGCTAGGCCCCACAATACGGAGCTTTCGCCTCTTCACCACTTGTGAAGTCGAAAACAACTCCTTTCAACCTCCGAACCTCCGAACACGCGATAGGCGATGGGGTTCCTGATCCAACGGTCCTCCCGTGATCTGGATCCAACGGTTGTCCTTGCTCCTCGCAATATCACGACTTCGCGACTTGGAGTATCCAACTCTTGGGTCCTCACCCTACGAACTTCCGAGTTCGCGAGACCCGAATCCTGGATCTCTTCGGCACTACTCCGACTCCGCGATTGCTGCCATCGGTCCTCCTCAGATGGACGGCTGCGATTCTCTCGCGACTTCACCCCTCGTGAAGTCAAAAGACTTCCCCTTCTGACCTCCGATGTCTGAATCCCCGATATGGGTAATCTCGTGACACGTGCCCTACGTCTTTCAGACGGTTTAGATCTAGTCTCGCTAGTTTGGAGCCTTCGCCCTAAATACTAAGGTTTAACCTTCAGGCATCTCCCGACAGATCCAACGACTGTCAGGTTTTCCGACTGAGATCTGACGGCTCAAATGGTTTCTATGTCTCCAGAGTCCACAAAGTGTTGAACCCCGTCTCCTCTCGGATCTTCTAATGCGTGTCCACCCAAGATTCACGGCTATGATTTCTTCGGTGTTTCAAGACTCACAAGGTCTCGGTTCTCTTGACTTCTAATACCCCGATGACTCCACTATCCCGACGCCTCTTCGGGTGTTCTCCTCTACCCATGAGAACTTAAACCCTGTGCAACTTCTGTCAACTCGGACGGTTGACGGGTAATCCCATAGTGATCTTACGACTCACGATCCTCCCGAGTGTAAGCTCCTGTGCAGTATCCAAAGGCTTTAAACCTTGTGTACATTCTCCAGATCTGACGGTTAAAAGGGTTCGCCTTCCCTGGGAGGGAAACCCTACAGTTCTAACACCATTGGTGCAGAGACCTGTCTTCCTGTGGTCATAGACCATACCAACTGTGGTTTCACAGCACCGCTAAACCTCCTGAGCTTATAAACGCGGTCAAGCAACTACTTGACACACTGGAACAAACCAACGTCCGAAATTGGCCATTCCAGGCCCAATTTCTCTTCACATTTTCGGTCCAAAGACCGCTCTACTGGCCCATCTAGGCTCAGTGTCGAAACCTTCACTCTGATACCAATTTGTAGTGTACCCTTTCACTACCGAGGTTTCCCAAACCTCTCTCTCTAACCAATCTGTACAGGGATTTTATACATAATTCGTACAGACATTATAAGTTGATGCATTTATACAATTAAACACACTTAAATCTCAGAGTAAAATATATATAAGTTGCTGCTACAATTAAATAAGCCATAGCATTCAACAGTAATTCATTTACACAGCGGAAAACATGATACATAAACAACACAGTCATGCTCAACATGATTAAAGTATAATTCAATATACTCATCTTTCAATAGCTGTAGCAATCACCAACCAAGTGCAGGCCTTCCACGAGCCTCCCAGCCTTAGACCACACTGTTCATCAGCTCAACAGTAGGTCACCCTCGAGCTGGGACCGAGATCCACCCCAAGGCAAGGAATTCTAGGCTAGGCTGAGGTTACAGGGAAGATAGCACATACACAACCACTAGGAAGAAAGCTCTCCCAGGAATCTCCCACGCTCACTGCCCACAGACCCTCATTCCACACATGCATGTTCCACCCCAGGAGAGTGCACCTTCTCTGTTACCTAGACAGTCCTTCGGCTACCAGTTTCCCTTACCTTGGGTTACAGGAACAGACCGGACCGAAAGTCTCCGGGCTCTATGGCAGCTACAGGGTTCCTTCCAGGAGTTCTCTTGTCCCTCTGCGCACTCTCTCACCTGGAGGAGTCACTCACAGGCCAACAAGCCTCACACAGTCCAATACTGCGTGGTCACAACAACCTACGGAAAACACAGACAAAGGCTTCCCCAAACTGGTTCAACAATCACAGAATGATCGCATGGTGAAGTTTTCGGAACAGGACTCCACGCACAAGCTAGCTCAGCTTCACTGAATAACATAGACACTTCCACTCAATTCAACACAGGCTTCTCGTTCAGGGAACACACATGGGTTTCCTCAGAGACATGGGCTTTCTCAGAGACACGGGTTTTCTCAGAGACCAACACAGACTCCACGCTCAATGGATAGGGTGTACATGGATTCTTCAGGACAACACAGGCTTTTTCTCTTTGTATCGGGATTTCCACGCAGGTCTCTTGCAGACTGGCTTACATGGCTCTCGCTCAGGCAGTCAGGTCGAATGGATGCGAACCCCCTTCACGGCTTACTGCTTCTGTTTTATTTGCATGCACCAGGGTCGACACTTGTCACCCTGGGAACTGCATGCGTTCCATCCGTACGCCTTCCTCCCACCACTTGGGAAATCACATGTCCTTCTAAAAGGACTTAGGATAAAATAATACGCACATGGCTCTTTTTGGAAATAATATCAAAATATTATTCCAGGCCTAAGCCCCCTAGGATTAGCCCCTAGGCTCAACTCTCAGCCCCTTTCCCACCTTCCAGCCCTTAATTCCTTGCCCACTCTGTGGATGGTCAGTCCCCCATCACTCAATCATCGTGGTCGTTCTGCACTGGCGATGTTTATATTTTATTAATTGATCTGCATACATACAAGTACATCAACAGGCTCCTGACCTTCAACACTTAGGCTCCCTGGCCTAACAAAACCCATAAGCCTACAACTTATACAAAACTTGGCTCACCAGCCTATAGAACACATTTACAATTCATTGCATATATCATGATCTGTAACGGGGCTCGGCCTTGGGGACATTACAAATTGATTATATAGAGCGTAGGAAAGTCATTATCTTAGTCGACAGTGGCAGACCCCATAATTTTATTCATTGCAACATTTCCCAAGAGACCATGTGCTATATCCATGCAGTCAACAATTTTCAAATTATGATTGCTAGTGGCGGTTCCATGAAATGTGGGGGGCGTTGTGAAAATGTGCACCTATAAATTGGTCATTACCATATGGAATCTCATATGTTTTGTATTGACATTAGCGGTTGTGATATTGTTCTAGGGGTTGAATGGTTATGCACACTAGGCCCTATCACCATGGATTTCAAGGAATTAACCATGAAATTCCAAAAGGATGGACAACAATATCAATTCCAATGCAACACAACAGGCTCCCCGGAGATCATCAGTTCACACTGAATGGAGAAACCACTAAAAAAAGGTCATTCTGGCATTATTGCACAACTCCACACCTTTCAAGCAATTGAGACCCCCTCCCCCACTGTTCATCCCGACATACAATCTCTCCTCCCCAAATACCAATCTATTTTTGACAACCCCCAAGGCCTCCCCCCTTCCCGTGGTGCCCATGATCATTCCATTCCCCTTGTCCCTAGAAGTTTGCCTCCCAATGTTTTCGTTTATCATCACCCATTTGCCCAAAAAAATGAAATTGAGAAAATTGTTCAGGAATTGCTAGCGGTGGGTGTTATCCATCCTAGTACTAGCCCCTATTCTTCTCTTTTCGTCATGGTACTCAAGAAAGAAGGCACATGGTGTATGTGCTCTGATTTTGAGCCTTCAACAAAATTACCATCAAAGATAAATTCCCCATTCTTGTTATTGATGACCTTTTGGATGAACTGAGTGGGGCTTAGTTGTTTTCGAAATTTGATCTACTTTTTGACTACCACTAGATACATATGAAAGAGGTCGATATTCCCAAAAATTCCTTTAGAAATCATGATGACCATTATGAGTTCTTGGTCATGCTATTTACCCAGTGTAATGCACCATCCACTTTTCAAAGTCTCATGAATAATGTCTTCCGCCCTTTCCTCTGTCATTTTGTCTTAGTTTTCTTTGATGATATCCTCATCTATAGTAAAAATTGGCAAGCCCATCTAGCCCACGTGGATCAAGTCTTACACTTACTGTCTCAGCACAAAATCTTTCTCAAATAGTCTAAATGCGCTTTTGGAGCTTCTGAAGTAGAGTACCTGGGCCATATTGTTGGCAAGGATGGTGTTCGTGTGGATCCTAAGAAAATATAAGCTATGAAGAACTTGCCCTGTCCCAAAAATCTTAAAAGTCTAAGAGGTTTCTTGGGTTTAATATGATATTATCACAAGTTTGTTTAGAATTATGGAAATTTTTCCGCTCCCCTCACTGCTCCCCTTAAAAACAATGCTTTCAGTTGGACTTCAGTAGCTGATCGATCATTCCAAGCCTTGAAAGAGTCTATGTGCACAACTTTTGTTCTGGCACTGCCCAACTTCACCAAGACTTTTGTTCTGGAATGCGATGCTTATGGGGAATGCATTGGGGAAGTTTTCATCCAAGATGGCAGACCTTTGGCTTTCACTAGCAAACAACTATCTGAGAGACACTTGGGAAAATCTACCTATGAAAAGGAAATGTTGGCTATTCTGCATGTAGTGGATCTCCGACGTCCTTACTTGCTTGGGAAATGCTTCCAAATTAAAACAGATCATTGTAGCCTCAAATATTTCTTGGAACAAAGAATTTCATCCCTTGAGCAACAAAAGTGGTTGACCAAAATGTTTGGCTATGATTATGAGATGATCTACAAGAAAGGAAAAGAAAATGTGGTTGTTGATGCCCTTTCACAGACATATGAAGAAGAAAGGTCCATCTTCTCACTCTCCTTCATTGTATCATATTGGTTAAAGGAAGTTCACCAGGAATGATTCCAAGATCCCAAATTGTCTTGCCTAATCCAACAATCACAAAAATATCCTCATGCATCTTCGGGATACTCTTGACACAATGAGGAACTTCGCTATAAATATCGCATGTATTTAAGCAAACAGTTTCACCTTAAATCCACTGTGCTCTTTTAACTTCATGCTTCACCAACAATAGGGAATTCTCGTTTTCACAAAACATATGAAAGGGTCAAACATTATTTTTTTTGGGAAGGCATGAAACAAGACATCCACACTTTTGTGGCTGAATATGATACTTGTTAACACAATAAGGGCGAAACAAACAAAATTCCATGCATACTCAACCTCTCCCTTTTCCACCTTGCTATATGGATGGTTATTTCTATGGACTTCATTGTGGGATTACCCAAATATGACAATAAATTAGTCATCATGGTTGCAGTCATCTGCCTTTCCAAATATGCTCATTTATGTTCCCTCCAACACTCTTTCACAACATCCATAGTGGCTCAAATTTTCATGGATAATATCTTCAAACCTTATGCAATGCCCCACTCTATTGTCTCCGACTGTGATCCAACTTTCACTAGCAATTTTTGACAAGAATTGTTCAAGCTCTAGGGAGCCCAATAACATCTCAACACAACCTATCATCCCTAGACTAATGGTCAAGTTGAAGCTGTCAACAACTGCTTAGAAACATATTTGAGGTGTTTCATGTCAGATAGACAAAATCAATGGTCTCAGTGGTTACCACTGGTTCAATGGTGGTACAACACATCTTACCATGCTGCCACTCACATGACTCCCTTTGAAGTAGTCTATGGTCAAAAGCTACCTTCTGTATTCTCTTACCTGCTCGGTGTCTCCAAGGTCCAGGACATATACAACACCCTTACAGTCCAAGCTACCATTCTCCATACCCTCAAAGAAAATTTGGTCATGGCTCATAATTGCATGAAGCAATAAGCTGATTAGGGTCGTTCAAAACACCAATTTGTAGAAGGGGACCAATTGTTTCTTCGTCTTCAACCTTATAAGCAAACATCCCTCAAAGCATATCATTGTCAGAAACTTGCTCCCAAGTTTTATGGCCCTCATACAATTCTCAAGTGCATGGGGGCCGATGTCCTACAAGTTAACTCTCCCCAGTCACTCTAAGCTCCATCCTATTTTTCATGTTTCTTGCTTGAAGAAAGTGGTTGGAACCAAGTGGTGTACTCAAAGTAGTCTCCTTGAATTGGATGAAGAAGGTTCCGTTTGGTTGCAGCCCCAAGCAGTCTTGGACCACTACGAGCATCATCTTTGTCAGTGTACAATTGAGGAAGTTCTAGTTCAGTGGAAGGATACACAACCGAAGGATGCCACATGGGAGCCGACTACCATTCTGCAACAATTTCCACATCTCAAGCCTTGAGGACAAGGTTGTTTTTTCAAGGGGGAGGGCATGTTAAGGTCCTAACCTCCCTAACCCCTCGAGTAGATAGAAAAATATGTTCTTCTATGTAATAAAGGTCGACATTAGTGAATAAGGCCTATGTAATAATGTGAACACGTCTAATGTAAGAAGACTTAATAAAAGGTTCCTCTTCTAGAAAGATCTTCCTCTAAAATGTTCTCTAGAAGATTGAAATAGTATAAATAGGAATAGAAAGCATGGAAACGTTTTGACTTGAGAATCATTTTGTACTTGAGCTCTGCTATGTCAGAGTTTGCCCCCTCAAAGAGGCACGTGTACTTGGCTATCAATATAATAAAGTGATTACTGATATAATAAAGGTATCATTTCTGGAATCAATTGTGTAAGTGTGCTCTATATTTTGCTCTTTCTATTGATAATTGTTATAACAATTCTATTTCTGCTCTGCATAATCACATCCGGTACCTTACAGTGTGTCAATAAGTTAGAGAATCTAAGGTCCAAGGTTAGGAAGTATATTGAGAATATAACTTGGACTTTTTTGGAAACCTTCCACCAACCTACCACTAAACCACAAGAGGCCTTGTCCTCGTGGCATTGGAGAATTCTTGAATTTGTTAAGAGAAATATAGATTTTCATAACGATTACTACAATCAATTTGGTTTAACTTTTTATTTATTCTTTAAATAAAATGAAAAAGTATATACAAGATGTAGGTAAAGAAAATGCTTTAAATATACCAAAAAAAATTGAAAAATATCTATTTTGGTCTTCAATAATTCGCTCCCGTTGAAGTAGTGATTAGCAAAGCCAAATATATCTCTTAGGAGAAGATTTTGGAGACATAGTTTTCACATCGCTTTTAAAAAAACACTCACCTGGCTTTTGGTTACATGAAAACAAGATCAATTATAACATTTTGTGGTCCTCTGGTTCACGTACCTTCATCATTCTGGATTCTCTCGAGGACATTGATGCTTCTGATTTAAGCAGTGAGGTATTCAAATCTTTTTGTAAACTTAGGGTTTTTGAACAGTCGAAGCTTTATCATAATACTATTTCACTTTCCATAGGCTCTTATCAAGGGATTGTGTGTTTGTACATATATATGAATTTTGTTGTTACCAAACTCGTTATGCCAGTTGTTAAGACCACTTCCAGAGGGACAATTTCTATTTTCATGGAGAAACTTACATCGTGTCTTAAAATGTTTCTATTTCCATTGAAGAAACCCACAACATAATATTGTGCTTCAAAATGTTTCTGTTTCCACTGAAAAAGTTTAAAAATCAGAGCACTATTTTTAAGAACTGTGACTAGCAAGGGGATAAATCAGAGCATTATTTTTAAAGACTGTGACTAGCAAGGGTATATTGATATAGGAAGGTGTGAGGAGTGAATCAAAGAATTATTCTCCTTATCCACCCACCTTATCTGCAATGATGCCAATCTCCAAAAATGGTTTTGCTTTCATGCACCGTGATGATTTTCTATTCTATTCTTATCCGCAAAGATGCCAATCTCCAAATGCCTTTTCCCTTACAGATGTGACGCAGGTGAGGCACATTTTAGCATATGTGAAGGCAGCCACAAAATTCCCTTGTATGTTACCAGTGTTTGAAAATTGATTCCAACGATCCAGACTGGAAACTTTATTTCTCCTCCTGCTTGATTGAACACAGTGGTCACAGCACAAAATGTTAGATATTACATACTTTGATGCACCCAATTCTTAGATCCATAATAGTCCTATTTATTAGTCTACACTGTTTCTGCTCTCTCCTATTACAGAAACCCATAAAAAAAAGATGAAAGAGAAAAACATATTCCTGAAATTCTTGTATTGGTGAACTCTTAGGCCTCGACAGATATAAGGATGCTAAAATAATATATTTAGTCTATATCGTTGTAACATTCAATCTGCCTTCAGAATAATACGGAAAGATTTGTATGTCATATTGTTTTAAATGGTTTGTTTTTCTCATTATGGTGTTTATCTCCGACTATATCTTCATCCAAGTAGTCCGGTGTGTCCATTCTTAGCCTAAATAGTACCTGATCAGTTAGTCTTTAAACCTAGGAAGGAGAATACTTTTCAAATCCTCAAAAATGCTCTGCGAAAGTCACAAACCTTTATTATATTATCAGTAACCGTTGGCAATGCTGATGTATAAACTCTTTCTCTTGCCTTCTTTGCCTGGTCACAAGACAACCGAGTCTCAAGCATTCATTCTCTGAGTCCAGATCAATTAAATGTATAGAAAATTTATATTCAATAATGTTCTGCTTTAATCCTGTCTCTTATCACTCCTGCAAGCTATATTGAATCCCAGTGGTTTATGTATGCTTTAATCATATATATTCTGTGTTTAATTCATATATCTTCAGTTTTTTGAAGGGAAAGAAAATTGAAGCAATTTACCTGCACTTCCCAATTCGTAGAAAATGTTATTATGAACAGTAAAAATGTTTGTGAGGATAGTCCACAGAGAACTCCAAGCCAAAGCCCCTGACACATCCAACAAAATCCAGCGTCAGATGTAGCACACACAGATGAGCAAGAAATTTCCTGTATTTGATTAAATAGGCATTCTAGCTGCAGCCTACTGAGAGACATGTGCTTGTGCTACTATCACTGGTAGAGCTGAAACTGTTAAATCAGTCCTTTATTCTGAGGCCATTACTTGGTCGTATCTGTATCAAGTTGCGAAATCCCACATAACATCTTGCTGTAGAAACTGTTTAAATTTGGAATTTTGAAATGTGGCAGCCTCAAATATGTGCTAGAGAAGAGTTTCCATCTATGTCGCAATAGTGCTAGATGTTGAGAAGTAATTTGGCTTTGGAGAATGACCGCAAATATGTAGCAATGAAAAAAGGGCGATGACAAATAAATGCTGGAATTGTTTGCATCTGTGTACCAATTACGCTGAAATATTGAGAAATAATGTGGAGTTTATGCGTACTGTTAGTGGATTGCTAGAAAAGGTATATTCACAGTTTTCAGTTTTTGATACCCTATTTCAAATGAACATTCAACTAAACAGATCAGCATTATCATATTTAGCCTTTAGGTATGAGTGAGTCATGGCAGGCTTCATAACAGGAAAAAGGTTCTCAATCTGGAAGGTCAAAATTCGGAAAGGCCTAGCTAGGTGAAATGGAGAATGATTTGAAAATATTGTAAAGTGTAAATGCACCCAGGGTTGTTCATGAGGGAATGAGATAACTATCAATCACTTTGTAGGCAAGTCCCTTCTTTCATTCCAACTCACTCCAAAATTGATTGAAGGAACCATTGATTGCCTCCATAACTTCTGTAAAGCTTCAGGTGCAGTAAGTTAACATAAAACGGATTTTTGGGTTGTAGGGGATGAGCATTGAGGATACTCTTGATTGGTTGGTGAGACCATGGAAGAGGATTAAACAGTAAAATCATTAGATACTTGGGCATGCCATTTGGTGGTGGTGTTTCCCCTTAGAGACATGCCATTAGTAGAGAAGCTTACAGTGGTAGGTAAGATTCTTCAAGCTAGTCATGTGTATTACAGGTTTTGTTGGTTCCTCTCATTAACATGTTTCAGGAAACTAGATAAACTATCAAGGCAATATCAATTAAGTGTGGGGATAACTGAGGGCTTCCGAAGGTACCATGGAAAATTTTCATTCTTCCAAAGGAAAAAGGCTGGCTAGGCCTTACGGATATTACTGCCTGTTATCACCAGAAAATGCAAAATCCAATTTGCATTCTTTCAGCACCATTGCACAGGTCATACGTATGTTGGCAGCTTGGATTTGTCCTATCTTTCACATGATTGGGAGATGCTCACATATTTTGAGGCATGTTTGAGTGTTGAGGTTGCACATTTGGAGGCAGGTTTACACATGTGGTAGAGATTCACCATTTGGGGCATCTTCTAAATATTTTTATGCATAATTTTTCATTAAGGATACTTTTAAGGCATTCTCACACTCCTCGAGGCAAGGGTTTCATTTTTGGAGGCATGAAGAGGACATCCTAGCACATGAGCACATGGTTCAAGGTCAAGGAACCCATTCTATGAGTAGCGCTCTAGATGGATCATGGAAGTGTCTAAAAGAGACTAGTACCTTTGGATTTCTATTGTTATTTTGATAAATTGAAGCTAGATTAGAATGGAACATTGAAGAAAATTGAGATGAATTAATGTATGAGTCATGACAATGATGAATGACCAATTTCACCAAGGATGCATTCTGCATAGTCAATTTTTGGAGGAGAAACAACTTAAACTGGATTGGGAACCCTCCCTTCACTGTCAATAGAACCTAGACAAATAACCCATTGGAGGAGATATATACCACAGAATATGAAGGTTGGAAACGAGATTCGGATTTTTTATCAAGGAAAAAAATCAGAATCAGAATGTTTAAACTTGGAGTTTTTCCTTCAGACTTTTTACTATTTAAACTCTTTCGATTCTTATTCTGGAACAAGTTTTTGTTGTATACCAGCCGCCCAGGTTGGATTTTTTGTTTAGTTTCTGTAAATGGACTTTCTAATGTTGATGTCACGGGTTTTTCGAAGTTGATGAAATGGTCGACTCTGATGCTATTAGAACTGTTACTCGAAATAGATACTAACTTTTTTATCTGTTTTGAGATATTTAATAACGCTGGATCTATGTATTGGTAGCCCTTAGTTCTGGTCTTATTTCAGTACTGTTATTAGTCATAGCTCTGAAAAGATGTACTGGTGAAGTCATATAAATATTTTTGACTGTTACTGGAGGGTCAGCAGATGATTTATAGCCATCTCATCTCCTCACTTTTGTGCTTATTTCCCTTGTCAAACCATAAAAACACAAAGCATCCAGACATATTAGCTCTCAATATTAGGTGGGATCTTAGGCATCCATTTCAGAGGTCAGTATCAACTTTCAAGTGATGAAGACCAACTGTTTTCAGCTTGATAGGGAGAGGTGAAATCTCATCAAATGTATCACATATTATATCTATCGGCAGTCAATTGGGTTTAGCTTGGGTGATTGAGAGGAGTGTTATCCTCTCCACCCAAGTTCAAGTCCTGCAAGTGACATGTTGAGCTCTTAACGAGTATATGGTTGTAATGGTTTTGAGCCTTGTTGTTGACCTGGTTGTGCCCTGAAGAATCTAGGGTTTACCCTGGGTACCATCCTCGGAAAGAGGGGAAGTGCCTGGAGGTTTTCCTTGGGATATGTTACTTGGAAAAACAAAGTGATATCTATGGACTATAGGAAATGGGAAAAAGAAATTTGATCAATATAACAAGAATCACAGTATAAAATTAGAGTTCCATTTACTCTCCCATTCTTAGAAAACATGGTTTTCTTATCTATCAGCAAGGAGTTGAAAATTTGACTAAACTTGCCATCCATGTTCTACTCTTAACATTGAAAGGACCAACTCAGTATCTTAAAATCAAGGAGAGAGGGGTAACTGACCCTGCCACCAACGTGCAGTACAAAGGCCAAAATGACAGCTATAGGAATGCCAACCACATAGTATGCCCCAAGATTTACATAGGCGCCCAATGTTTGCCATCCACATCCTCTAGCAATACCTGCGGAAGTGTTGACGTTTCAGAAAACAGGACTATATCTATCTATCTATACAATTCAAGACCATTTCCAGATCTGAGGAAATCTATGAGAAAGGTTATCAACCCGATAGAACGCCTTGGATGGCATCCATAACTGTTGAAGATGCAAGCAGCGGCATCATGCTTGAAATGTAGTCAACTACCTCTCCTTCATTACTATAAACATAGCCCCAGACATTTCGAACAGAGAATAAAGTAGATCCTATCATGATGGCTTCCATGGCTGCCATACAAACCCCGACACGCACTGATAACCGTGCAGCACGTGAGCGTCCAGCTCCTAGTTCATTGGAAACTCGTGTACTGCACTGCAAAATGTTAGTATGAAAAACATGAACATAATTCCATACCGGCAATTTAATATCCTTCGAGAATTTTCTGTTAGCTACATTTTTGAATCAGTTATACCAACCTTACAGCAGCACCCAGGCCAAAGGGAATCATATATGCAAGTGAAACAGTGCTAAGGCTGCAAAGAACCAAAAACAAGCTCAGAGCAAAATAGAGTAACTATTGGCAGTGGAAAAGCAGATGTCATTACTAGCTTTATGTATAGTAAACTTGTCAGATATGACATAATTACCAGATGGAGAGAACTGACATCTCAAGTTCAGGCTTAGGCAACAAACCAGAGAGGAGAACAAGCATTTCAAAAGACCAGTACTCCAAGCTGTCAAGAAACATAGAAGTATTAATTTAGGAACAGAACATAATAGCATAATTAAACATATTGAGTATAGTATAGAAATCCTTCAAAATATTTGAACACCCTGAATTAGAATAAGTAAAATGGAAAATGAGATTGAAGCAATGCATAATTTTTTTTAATTCAACTATACTCTGCACCAAAGGGAAAGGACTCGTATACCAGATCATTACTGCAGATGGAATAGCAAGCTTAAGAAAGTTTGCAATATCATATAAAGCTTCCCTTGAGAAGGATGTCCATGTCTTCTTGCATGCAGGGGAAAATGTAACATAAAGTGATAGAAGTACGACATTCAGCCAATTGGAAATGCTGTTTGCCAATGCAGCACCTTTATTACCTAATCCAACTTTGAACACCAATACCCAACAGATGGGCACATGGAAACACAGAGTTATTGCAGAGCTTAACATCATTGGAAAGACAATACCCTGTGATTGAAGAAATTTCACAAGAGGTTGAAGAGCCGCAGAAGCAAACAAGCTAGGAATCATCCATCTTGCAAATTTCCCTGCTTCGAAAGATATTAAAGGGTCTTGCCCAAGGGCTGTAAGAATGTGTCCCATATATGCCCATATCACAGCAAGTGGTATGCTTACACAAAAAAGAGCAACGATTGCTCTCTGCAATTGAATCCCAAGCAAATGATATTGCTTTGCTCCATAGGCCTGTCCACAAAGTGTCTCTAATGCACTTGCCATTCCCATCTGTTGATAGACACACGATTAATGAAAAAACGGTTGATCAGTTTACTGTTGGGGACTTTCAAAGCTTGAAAGGTCCATTTCTCACTTTCAACATAACTGAAGTGCATTCACTTACATATCATTCTACAAACAAAATATTGAACCTGATAAGCTTGTTTTTTAAGCAACTACAGAGTTAAATCTGTATTAAGGACCACTTTTAACTGGCAAGTGAATTGAGATGGATTCATGCCCACTCTTATGCAGTGTGCCCTAGGAACCTATTAAACATGCTGCTATGTGTTAAGCATAAGGTTAAGAAAAGCTCCTTAATTATGTATTTTATAAATGATTGTTCAATGATGCAGGAGCATCTAAAACAGAAAAAAATATTAATATTATTATTAATTGAGCATGGAGAATCTAAAAGTAGTGTTACCCTATCCTCACATATAGAGAATAATCAATTGTGTACTCTCGCTGTAACTGCATGCATTCACCACTAGTGGTAATAAAATATAAGAATTGTTTTAGAGGTTATCTCAAGGATGTAATGTCCCCATTTTGGGACATTATAACATTACAACATTTCAGAGTGTTATGCCTACCCGAGTAGCCAGATAGGGGTGACAGAGAGTTCGAGAGATATTGAGGAGTTTATTTGGGCCCGACTTGTATCGTTCATCATCAGGATCCATTCCGCACAGCTGGGTTTTGGTTTTGTTGCATTCTGACGATTTCTGTAATTTTGAGTTATTATGGGTCATATATTAATTAAATTCACTAAGAAGGTCATAATGGGCATATTACTTGGAGAAACCTCTTAGTTTAATAGCTCATCGGAATCAAGAGGAAGAGCATTACTTGATAAGATGATGAGAAGTGACTTTCAGTGATCGGAGAAGCCATCAGGATGGATAAATCACTTTTTAGAGGCAAAATGGTTAATTAATTAATTAATTAAGTGATTTAATCAAGGAATAATAAAATAAAGTAAAAGTCACTTGGAGGGAAAAGGTCAACAACGACTTAGGGTTTTGGGAAGCTATAAAGGAAGGGTAAAGTAACCTAATTCATTATGCATTGTTATGATTTGAATTTTGATGTTGAGAGTTCCCAGAGGAGGAAGAGAGTCGACCTTGCTATTTTGTGGATTTTTGGAGGAAACCACCACCATTGATCGGTTTCGGTGTTGAGAGACACACCCTAGCCCATCGGAGATACCATCCAGGTATTTCACCGAGCTATTCAGGAGTATCCAGTACAGTGTGCGCAGCTCAGCCAGTGAGGGCGCAAGTCAAATTGAGGGTTTGTGGAACTGCACGAGGTTTGAGCTTAGATTGCAGTTTCCTTTCGACCTAGTGGAGATCCAGCCAGGGCGCTTCTATTGAGCCATTTATCATCAAATTCTGATGGTGGAATCTTGCAGAGCACATTATCCAACCATTTAGGGCGCAACTCTTCCGGTAGTACATTTGGGGTTGCAGACGGAGCATCCGGACAGATCCGTGGAAACCCTTCCGACCCAGTTCCGTATTTGGCGAGACGATCATTTTGAGCCCTATAGCAGTTGATTCCGTCAGTGGAATCATTTGGGGCGCATCCAGTGTCCCAAGAGGTGCGCAAACCCCCAGGGGTCCAGATCCAGTACCTCAGAGGCCAGATCTGATATCCGACACTCATCCATTCTAGTCTAGAGGCCAGGGCGCTTCTATTGGAGTAATTTCTGACGCATTCCGACGGTCTATCCTTCCGGACGAGCTTTCCAGCTGGTAGCGGTTACCGTATTTCTTTGAAGTCGCATATTTCTGTTGATCTATCCATGCATGCATCAGATCTGCATTCATCTTCTGATCACAGGTATTTTTATGCTATTTGATTGTATTCTAGTGACGATCCATGAGATCTAGCTAACGATTATACTATATATTTCCAGTGTGTTATTGTATTTCCATGCTTGAGTCGCATAATATATGTTATTGGGCAGTTGATGTTCTTTACTTCCACATGCATCCTTTATATACCGTTTAAACCATAAATACGCAACATGCACATGCAATAACCAACATGCACCTGAAATAATCAACATGCACATGCAATAACCATAAAGATCTCAAACACACAACTGAAACGCATCCAGAAACCCCCAATGTATCAGATCTGCAAGACAAAACATTGGATCTGTAGCAAATATCTGGATCAACGGGATCAAGGATATTTCAAAAGAGGTGGGATGGATGGGATTGCTAGTATGTTAGGAAAATCCCTTGAAGTTAGTTTTTCAAATTAGAAAAAGGTGTTATAGAATCTCATCAAGAAGGATTTTATATATATGGCTTTGTACTATTGTTTTAACTTTTAGTGATAATATTAATTTCAGATTTCTCTTGTGCACTATTGGGGAACAAAAGAAATTGTTATTTCTTTCTTCTTATTTATGGATCCTGTTATCGCACGGTTTGTAGGAAAGGTTTAAGGCAGCTTGAGTCAAGGCTTGAAACCGGCGTAACAGGAGCTTCCCCACCCACTGTCACCTCGATGGGGAGCTCTTTCTATTTAGGATGGCTGGTCCAAGGGAGACGTCCCTATGTAATCTGGGTTTTAGAAGGGCTAAAGGATAATGGATCAAGATAAGAGGTTCCCTTTCACAGATTACTGCCAATGATGAGATAGTCAAGAGAGATCTTCCACTGGTTGGCACCTGTTTGCGAGACAAGACAAGTAAAACTAGAATATGTGCTGCAGTGGTTAGTTCTTCAAAGCATACAGTGACTATCTTCAAATATATATATGAGCAAATGATCAAATGCTATTATTGACGAAGTCAATGATGGCTAAACAAAGACAAATGGCTTATATCACTTCTTCAATAAAGCATAAGAGATAATGAGCATTCAATGTTCACAATTAAACCTTGTATTATATGTCAATGCAATAAATATCTCAAATTAGCTCACACATATAATGTTGCTGCGTCACTATATTGTTGCTGCAAGAGGTGTGACGTCAGCCCTAGTACTTAGTTGTTTTGAAAGACAAAGAGCTCAACGTTTTATCAAACAAGTTTACAGATGTAATCAATGGCTCAAAATCAATCAAGATAGATGAGAAATGTCACAACGTTGCATGCCAAACAAGAGATCTAGAAGGTGTGATGTCGCCTATATAATTTCTGTTGTAGTTTTAGGGTTAGCTAGCCAAGAAGTAGACGTTTTGACAAATTCAACCAATGAAAGCTTATGAAACCTCTATGGCTATGATAAGATGACTAGGCCGCACTTTTCTATCCAAACACAAGTTCAAAATCAGCAAGACGTCATCTTATTAGGGTTAGTTTAATTTTCTAGGGTTGGACGCTAGGTTAGTTAGGGTTTCAATTTAAAAGTAGTTTGAAAAAAAGAGTTTAAGGCATAAGCAAGCTCAATAATACTTCTAGACTAGTGCCTTGGGTTAATGGGGTCAATTGAAGTGAGACTAATGGTTTAGGAGAGACTTAAACTTAAAGACAAGAGGGTTAGGGTTTGATGGTGTTGCTATGGCAAGGCCACCAAATCTAGACCCTAAGAAGGAAAGACTTACCTAGGTGTAGCTAAAGCTAGGCCTAAAGCTTTCTCTCCTCTCCTTAAGACTTCTTTGGCAAAACGGCTAGCTTACAAACACAAACCTATGGCTGAAAAGTGTTGCTATGGCAAGGCTTTTCAAAACCTAGAAGTAAACCCTAGGTGTAAAACAAATTAGGCCTAGGACGCCTTCTTTCTTCAATTTATGCTTAAAGCTAACTCAAGATAAGAGGGAATCTAGTGTAGCTATGGCCAGGCTAAAACTCCTTCAAATCAAATGGCCATAAGCTTTATTCATGGGGACATGAAGCCACAACCTACTTGTGTGTTGGCTCCCTAGGGTTTCAAGAATCAAGCAAACAACAACAAGATAGCAATATATGCAAGATGTTAAATCAACAACCATTCATTCAAGAAGTTTTGATGAAAGAACACTTACAAAATCATGAAGAAGCATAATCCATAGCCTAGTTGTAAACCTTCCAATGAATAAAAGCACCACTTGCCAAAAAATGGTCCTCCAAGAAGTTGCGCCTCACTCCAAAAGAAGAAGAAAACCAAGAACAAGAGCTAAGAATGTATCTCTCACAAGAGAGCAAGTTATGTTATGATAAAATGAAGAGGCAACGTCCTCTATTTATATGATCTCATGACCTTTAATTTACAAAAATAGGTCAACAAAACAGCCGACAAGGCTGACATTACATTATTCAATTAATTTGTCACTTTAGATGCTAAAATGTCAAAAATGAGCTAATAATGGAGACGTCAGGCCCCTTTAAGGGAGACGTTGGCCCTTTTAGGGCAAAATCATCATCCTGCAACCCAGACGTTGGCCCCCCTGGGGCTCCTGCAATCTGCTGAGTGTGCCAAACAAGCCCAACACGCTGCCCTTTGCTCCAGAAAGCGTCCAACTAACCCTGGGTGGCGTCCAATCCATCTAGGTCAACGTCCCATCTGCAAGGGGCTGATCCCCATAGGCTAGGTCTCTGCCAAAACGTCCTGATGAGGGCGTCCTTCTTCTTCTCCGTGCAAGGGCTCGTCACAACTCTGTCCTGCCTCTGCCATCCCAGCAACCACCTGATGGGCTCTTCAACCCCATGGAGGTCCAAGCTAATCATCTCCCCATGTGCACCGATCCTCTGGCATGGTCCTGCACATCAAAAGCTACGCCCTCCAGGGGCTCATCAGTCCTAGACATCATAGCAATGTAAATCATATCTCATCACTAAATTTATCAAACATATGCATGAAATTCCTAACAATTCATCAAATAGCTCTAAGACATTACATAGACCCACTATACAAGGCTAAGGCAACCAACAAGACCACCTATTGGGCTAATACCCACAGGAAATGGAGAGTTCCCTCAAAGGATCATTCAAGCCATGTGTAATGTGGTGATATGGTTTTAGGGATGTCCAATCATAGTCAGACCAAGGGCTGGTGTTGTCTGTGGGTGCCTTTGTAGGAGGCGAGCTGTACCCGTCATGGATGCATTTTTTCCAAGCCCTTATTGCCTTATCTTTCTTTATTTGCATTTATTACAAGCCTTGATGAAGAGGACACTGCCTTGGCTTGGTGGCCAGAGCTGACAGTGTTACCCACTAGTATCTTCGCAGAAATGAGAGGGCTGGCTCGTGATGAGACCCCCCTTCCTTTGGCCATGCAACCAAAGGTCACTGCCCTGGTTTGGTGACCAGATGGTGGCAATGTCATACCGCTAAATACTTATGAACATAATGGGCCGGCTCGTGATGAGACCTCCCATCCTCTTGGTTAGGTCTTGCATTTATTTATTTCATTTTTTCTTAGGGTCCCTTAGTTTCTTATCGAGAGGCTTTTCATTGCCTTCTCGGGGATCCCCTGGGCGAAGCATCTCTAGGTTTTCATTTTCCTATGGCTTTTATCTTTTACCAGCTGCTTTTACCTCCTGGGCCTTTAGCCCCTTCTTCCCACAAGACAAGATGTACCCTGGAAGGTCATCCTAATGGCCAGACTAGGTGAATGGGATGGATGAGCGGGATATAAGATGGAAAAGTGATAAGATGGTGGGAGCGGACGATGGCTTTGCAAACCCTCCTTGGTGGCTAACCAAGACCCATGAATACCGGCTTGCTAAGTTGCCCCATCAATCACCCCAACAATGGTCAAGAGGATTAGTGTAAGATCCAAGCAGTCATCCGAAGTGAAAGGAACCTAATGCATACATAAGAAAGNCTCGGACCAATTACCTCATGGAGCAAGAGCCCTCTCTGATGCAAGCCCAGGTCGGTAGTGATGGAAGCTGGTACTGCTGACAGGACAAAGCTGGCTGAGAAGAAGAAAGATGGGCCCTCCAGGGCCATGCTCAAGTTGCTCCTGCTCTCGGTACTCCATGTCTAGGACCATGTGGGTCTCGAGACATGATCTCCTAGTTATCCCTAGATATCGGGGATAACAGATCCTATTGTTTTTCACTCTAAAGGCTGTGCAATTGGTTATTGTTTCATCAACCCTTGACCGTGCCACCATCATGGTATCAGAGCAGTGGACAAGCTGGCTTGTTATCCCCCATTTCTAGTGATAACTAAGGAGATGATATCTCTATGCCCTCAGGTTGCAGACATGAAGTACCGAGAGACAGATCAGCAGGGAGAGCCCCTCGTCACACCACTCATCACCATGAGATCGATGGCCACACCATTCACCACATCAGCTTGGCTCACAGAGGACAATAGGTCTTGCTCCATGAAGTAACAAGTCCGGTGTTGTGGTAAGTGTCATTTTAATAAATGAAGCTGTTGACCGCCTATTCAGCTAGGGGTCAACTCATGTACCATGAAGTATTGATCTATGTTCCAGACATGTATTGGTTCTACTTGGGCTTTTGATGACCCAGCACTAAAATTTTGTAAATGAAATTTCCGCACCCCTACGTGGGTTTATAATGTAATAAGTCTGCATGAGTCATAGTTAGGTCAGGTACTTTGGGATGTTTCCATTAAGGGAGTTCCTTTCACCGAGGGTTTTTTATCCTCAGGTTGTTAGCCGGGCTCCCGGGCTTGGTTGACTTCCCTTGAGTTTTTCCCTCCTCACATGCAATAATTTCCTCCAGAGTGGTGAGCGGCGTCTTAATGGTCTCGTCCTTGGGTAACCTTTGTTTAGGAATGATGTAAATGACCATGCTAGACAGTGTCTAAAGTTTCGCGGAATTTCGTCGAGTCTAGATAGGTTTTTTTTTATTAATTAAATTTAATTAATTTTCCTAAGGTTGGAATTTTAATTATTTAATTAATTAAATGTTTTTGAGCAGTTAATGTAAAAACTTAGCCTTTGGGATTTTGATAGGGGTATTTGTGCTCAAAAGAAATGGAACGACACCCCCTACACCCATAGGCCAAGTTTCAGCTCAGTTGGACGAATTTTGGTGTGTCTAAGTCCACTTAGAGTCAGAGTCAATCAGAAACAACAATTTTAATTGCTAAGGTCAAATGTCAAATTATTGTAATTTTTGGAGTTAGTGAGTTAGTGGTAAGGTGGCAATGAGCAAGTTAGACCCCCCTAACCTACCCAAACCCTTCCTAACCCTTTCTAACCTTAATCTACCCATTTAATTCACTTTAACACCCTTTTTACCTTTGCCCTAAGGGGAAATTCGACCCCCCTTACCCAAAACCCTCATTTCCTAACTTAAAACTTAATCATTTGCTATGAAACTTTGTGTGGGCCCCTCATATGTGAGGTGCGCCCTTTCCTAGCCTCCAACTCACCATTTGTTGGACCCCACGTGCTAGCTCATCTCATGTGGGGCGCACCTCCTCCTTTAACTCACGCCCTTCTCAATCCAAAACCTTTGGTTTGAGGCTCCACATGTCTCGTGGGCCCCTCTCATGAGAGGTGCGCCCCCCTTATCCACTCATATCACTCCTTTGATGGCCCCACGCTCCTTTCCTTAGCACATGTGGCGCCCTCCTCTTGTGCTCACGCCCTCCCTTCATGACTCACTCCCTTTCTCATCCCTTAGCCATTTGTTTGGCTTCCACATGGACGTGGGCCCTCCTCTCATGAGGAGTGCGCCCCCCCTAGCCTCTTCTCTCTTCCCTTTGGGCCCCACGCCCTTCCACATAGAAATTCCACTTTCTAAAACCCTAAAAGGGTGCCCCCTCTCTAGAAGTTTCTCTTCCCTTGGATTGCCAACACATGGCAGCCATCCAAGGCCCCTCTCTTTGCCATTTTTGGTATAAAAGAGACCCCTCACCCTCTCATTTGAGGATCTATCTTTTGCCACTGTTATGCTGCTGAAATTTCACCCCATCTTCTTGCTCTTGCTCACCAAGCCACCCATTCACTTTCTCTAGAGAGTTTTCTCTCATTTTTGGATTAATAGAAGAAAAGCTTTGGAGGACTATGAGAAGATCTTGGATTATTCTGGATTTTTTCTAAATCTGAGGTGATATTGTATCTTATTTTGTTGATGTGACCATTGGTAGTAGATCTTGAGTTTGATTATTCTTCTTGGGTAGAATAGCTTTGATTATTCTGGTTATTCTATGTGCATGTTAAGCAGCTTAGGGTTTGCAATTATTTCGCTCTAATGCTAGCTTCAATATCACTGTCTATTGCATGACTCACATCAGATCTTAAGTTTTGCAGGTCGCCCCAAGAGGATCATTAGGAAAGATTCGAAGAGGAGTCCTCCCTTGCCCCTCTCTCACACTCCTAGTTGTTCTTATGATCCATTTTTATTTCTGCAATCATTTCAGCTTGGTTTCAACACTTAAACATTCTTGGGATAGGTCATTTTTATACATTTTTCTTGCAGATTTTTGTAGGAAAATTTTCTGTGGTAAGGCAGCAAATTTTCTGTAACATTTGTTGGTGTTTTTCAGCATTTCCAGCAAGCTTTTGCTTGCTGGTTTCTGCAGAAAGTTACCAGCAACAAGGGGAAACTCTGCCCGGATTTATCCATAAGCCTTCATCAACACATCTATTAGTGGGTAACGATTTCCTAACTTCCCCTTAGTGTAAATTTGTATATTTCTGTATCATTCCATGTATTTTCTTGTACATTTTTAACATACTAACTCATTGCCGACACCTTGGGTGTGAGCTTGGCCTAGCCAACCCCCCAAAATCGTCTTGGCTAGATTAGTTTTCTTATTATCAAGTTATTCAATTAATTATTCAATTTTTTTGATTAATATTGTTGAGGTAGTCTCTGCCTGAGCAGTAAGCCAGCAGCTTGTCCTTCGTTCATATTCAAGAACGCCTCTGTTTTCATCAGAGTGACTGGACTCAATGCCCTGCTTTCCTGTGCAGTGATACCTTAGGGATATTAATCCAAATGTGCCGGCACCTTGGGGGAGTCATCCCCAAAATCGCTTCGGCCTAAGGAAATAAATCTTTGATTCATTTGTGTCATTTTTATTGCCGGCACCTTGGGGGAGTAATCCCCAATATCGCCTTGGCTAAGGGGAATCAACATTTGGTGGTTTATTTGCTTAATTTTTCGAATATCTTCTGTTGATCATCATTTGCAAATCGTATTAGTTCATATGGAATGTTAATGCTCTAGTAGTCCTTCATTTTTGCTAAGTTTATTTGTGTTTGTAAGCTCTTTCATTTTCATAATTTAGCTTAGCATATGATTAATTTGTTTATGATACTAGATGCAAGTTTGAGGTTTCATTGAGCTCACGTTTTGGTCTCTTACAGCCACGTCTAGTGCACATTTAGGCTCACGGCCTAGTTCAAGTTTTGAGCTCTCCTTAGCTCACGGTTTTGGCACATTTTGAGCCCTCAAAAGCTCACGGCTTGCCTCACTCCAAGCCCACGGCCTAGCTGCTCCTAGCTCACTGCCTAGTGCTCTCTTTGAGCCTTCCCTTGCTCACGGCCCAGCCATCCTTGGCTCACGGCCTATTCACTTCTTTTGCACATACTTCACACACATGTGAGTTACGTTCTATGGTTAAATGCTTGTGGTTTTAGAACATATGATTTATGGTTTATGGGGTAAAGCTTATGGTTCTAACACTTTGCTTTTTCAATATCAGATTGCTCACATAAACACCTTTCTCACAAGTTTTTAGCTCACGGCCCATTTACACTCTGAATCCTCACGGCCTTGATCACACTTGTGCTCACCTTTCACACACTTATGATATGATGATCTTGGTTCAGTCCTTCACAAGTTTAAGATTTGATTGCTTACGTTTTAACATTCTTGTGATAATATATTTGTGGTAAATGTGATGGTTTAAAACTTATATTCATGCTATAACTAATCAACCTTTAAGTTATCACACTTAACACATTTCAAGCACTTGTTTTAAACCACTTAAACCTCACGGCCTCACTTGGTTTCTAGCACATCATACATTGCGTTTGTTGGTTTAATTGCTCCACATGTTCATGGTATAATTGCTCACGGCCTGATTGGTTTCTCACACAACTGGCACACATGTGATAGTATGTTTATGTTTTAAGATATGATGGCTTAACAAACTCATGTTTATGCTCTAACTCTTTCAACTCTTAAGCTCATACATCTCTTAACATATTGCGAATATCTTACATCATCATGCCAATGGTTTAAACATCTAAGTGCTATAAGTTTTATCTTTCATTTCCTTTTCAAGCATCATTACATGGTTTACGGTTCATGATTATATGGTTAATATCTTTTGAAGCTCTTTCATGTGATGTTACATTGATGTACTAAACCTTGTTCTATCGTGTTGTTATTTCTTTACATGTTGATGATGTGATGATGGTGTAACTTTGTGCAATTCATAACTTACATTCCGATATGTTAATGATGATCTGATTACACACTGCAAGCATCGATTATACACACATTTTGCTGACGGCCTTCGCTAAAAAAGATAAAATTCGGACATCTAAAACTTGTTAAAAATCAACCCAACACATTTAAAGACCCACCCGCGGGTCCTAATAACCTTTAGTAACATTTTAGGGGTCTTAAACATCCTATTCCACCATCTAAAACGGGTTTGAAGGACAGTAGAGAGGGAAGTGGCGGGGGACTGTCCCGTGATTTCGTTGGGGAGATCCCCTCTCTGGCTACTTCTTACTTGCAGTGGTGACGGGCTGACCTTGGAAGCTAGGCTGGGGACTCGTAGCCCCAGTATCTTGAGCACCGGGCAGTTATTTGGTGGATGAAGAGGTTTGGGACACACATCTAGACTAGGGGGTGGGAAACTAAAATTTTTAACAAAGAACACTTAGCTGCATAGATCACATGTGATGTTTGGGGGGAAATTAGATGTATGCATAGGCAAACACACTTGTGGATCATTTCATTGTTTTATCTGTTCACTGCAGCTTTACGTTTCATCTCATTAATGTTTACATGAGCAATTGATTTAATTGTTGATATCTGATTATTTGCTTATCTTTGTGGTGTGGACAAAGCAAGTAGTGAGTATCCCACTTGGGGAGGCACTACTTGTTTTGATTTTTGGATGCTTTGTGTACATCTTGTTTATATTTTGTATATCTGGTTACATTGGTGTATCTGTGTATCTAAATTGTTCATCTTTGTATCTAATCTGTAAATCTTGTAAACACTTAGAATTCTTTTATGACTCATTGCAGCTTGTGGTTTGGGGTGATTAGTTTGATTTACTTGTTTTACTTTGCTGTACTTTACCACCCTCAAGCCTTAGTTGACTCCATTTGCCCAACAGTAGGCACTTGTCTTAGCTGACTTAGGAAAAGGGTTGACTGTCATATAGTTTAGAATTGCATTCTGCATTGCTGCTTGGTCATTATAGGCTAGTTTTCCCCCTTTGGCCTGTAACAAAATAAAACTAACTCCTAGAACCTTTAACCTTAAAATTAACTTAGCAACTTAGGGACTACCCCCGTTGGCTTCCCTAGGAGTAAGCCTAGACGGAAGAAGTTCCAGTCAAGGTGACAGTGTGGGCTGGAACTTAGACATTGTGTCTCCGAGGGCACACTAAGTGAGCAGGACTTAGCTCACGTTTGCAAGTGTGCATTAGGACGGCAACAGAAGCATTTGAATATGTTGCAAAAGGTCTTTCCTTGACTTTGAAAACGTTTGCTTGGAAATTATGTTCCTTGCCTTGTTTCACCTTGGTGGTTGACATTGTGTCCTAGTAAGTAGTAACCCTCAGGGAAATGGTTGCTACTAGGAGGTCTCCTTGATGACTCATCGCACCATTCCCAATCATACTTATCACTTTCCATACTTCTTCCTTTTCGTCCCCTCATCTTTTGGGATTTTCGGGTGCACTAACCCAAGAAGGGATTGTACCTCATTTCATGGGAAGAAGGGGCTGAAAGCCGAGAGGGAAATGTAGCTGGCAAAAGATAAAAGCCAAATCATAACCTTCTAGATGCTCACCCAAAGAGGTCTTGAGAACAATGAAATGTTTCTCCTAAAAGATTTGAAGACCTGCAAAAGCAAACTCACATTATATAGATGTCCCGCTTGTTGAGGTGTGTACAATTATGTGGTGTCCCTTTCTTTCCATGCATATGGCACTCTGTGTACCTCTAGCTTCAAGTGACGTTGCGCTACTCTTTTATTTCCATATCGTATAGTACCCAATTGTTTTGGACTTTAATTAATTAATGGCAATAAATGGGCTTGGAAAAAGGTTGCATTGAAAACGAAGGTGCAACACACCCTCTACAAAGGCACCCATAAATGAGATAATACGAACCCTTGTATGTCATGAAACCCATGCCCAAAAGTTTTACCCCCCATCCACTTCATACTGTTTACATGACTTAGAGAGGGTCCACCTGGAAAACACTCCTTAACTTGGGGAATGACTCACCCAATAAGTCACCATGACAACCCTCCCATACCTAAACTTGGCAAGTTGCATAGGGTCTTTGAGCATTGTTTATTTTGAGAGGGGGGATTTGATGCACATGTTCGGGTGGTTCTTTTATTATATATGGCTTACTTGACATGATGCTTGTGACTTGTGAGCCCTTGGAGGGAGAATTTGCTTGTTTTTGTAGGGCCTTGATAGGGGGAAGACATTTTGTGAAGGCACAAGGTCACTTGGACCTTCACTTGGGGCATGAAGCCCGCAGGATGGATGATGCGCCCTTGCTTCTTGGATGCCTAAACCAAAGACATTTTCCTTTGGAGGCATGTGGATACACCTTGATGGAAGAGACTAGCCCCCTACTTTCCCAATGTTTGGCCTTGGAAGCCTAAAATGTCACTTTTGAGGGCATGACGCTACATTGGGGGCTAGGGTTTGGTGATGGTGGTGATGACTTGATGGAGAGTTGGCATGTTTTGAAGGGGAGAAGCCCTAGCTCATGGAGACATGGCCTTTGGAGGCCCAACGACTCCTCCAAATGCTCAACGACTTGCTCTCTAGCCCAAAACATCACCCTTAGGGCATGGCATCACCCTTAAAGGGGGATTTTATTTTTGTAAATTAAAATTTATGAATGTAAAGGGGGAATTAGAGGATGTCGGCCTCCCTAATTGTGTTTTACCCTAAAGATAAGTGGACAAACTATTCTAGAAGGTCTTGTATAAAAGGAGACCTAAGACATTTCATTTTGACATAACTCTCTCACTTTAGAATTACATACTTGGCTGAAATTTGCGCCCTTTTTGGGCATTTTCTCTATCTCTCTCTTGTGCAAATCTTGTGGATGATTGTTTTTGTCTATTGATGAAGGAAGTGGTGCACTACCCTCTTGGAGGCTTATCTCTCGCATGTTGATGGAATATTCTTCGTAGATAAGGGTTTTGCATGCTTTTCTATTGGAATTGGTAAGAGATTTTCTGCATATTGTTGGTAATTTCTTCTTGTTTCAAAGTTATTATTGTCTAAAACCCTCCACCAAGTCTATCATAATTGTTGTTGGATAAGTTATTTTTCAAGGTTGCTAGGAGGAGTAAAAGGGCTTACACCCTCCTAGATTTACCTTGTTGGATTTACTTGCTCTAGAGAGTAAAAGGGATTACACCCCTAGAGAAGTAGTAGATCTAACTCTTACACCCAAGACTCCATAACCCAATAGACTAGGCACTCATCTACTTGCATTGGAGAAATAAAATTATTTGTATTAGTATATGTGAAATTACGAGATATTGCATTTGTTCAAATTGGAATCTTTTCTTAGTGCTATTAGCTTGCTTATGCCACTAAAGCCTCTAACTTGGCCTAGTATTTCTCTTGTTGTAATTAATTTAAGGCTACAGCCATTAGGGCTGCAACAAAACACTCTTAAACTCTTTCTTTACTCACTATTCTACCATTGAAATTTGCTTACAAGCTGCCATAATAAATCTACTTGTCATTAGCTATCTTTTGGGTGGATTGTTTGCTAATTTTAGTGGATAGATATTGCTGCTGTAGCAATTGTTTGCTATAGCCATTAGGCTGCCCAATCCTTTGCTGATAACTTCATTTAGCAACCCTATTTTACCGTCAAAGCTTGTGCTTAAGTATTGGATAACTATCTACATGTTTAGTACTTGATCATCTAGTAAATATTTGTTGCTTTTGATGGTTAATTCTCCAGCTAACTACTCTTTCCATTGCTGATATATATATATATATATATTTTTACTGCTGCAATTTAGGACAGCAAGCTTTCCTTGCTTGTCCCCTTGATACAGGCTTGGTTTTATGATCATTTGTCTTGTCTTGGGTAGGTTTAACATTGTCTTGTAGGTACACGACACTTTGGCAACCTCCCCTCATCAACAAGACTCTTTTCCAAGCCTCTTTCTGCTTCCAAACTTGACCTATAGGGGTTTCATTTGTCATTCTACCACTTTCCGTCTCAATCCCCTTAGGGTCACCGAGATTCCCCCCTTGTGGTGATTTATCATCAGTAAAGCAAGGGGAGTATCTATTTAAGGTGACAATGGGAGCTAGTCCCATAGTTGTCTCACTCTTGTGGATTGGGTCGAGCTTTGCCCAACCTACAATTTGTGCGATAACATGGCCAATAGAAGAATTCTAGTGTGGGGATGGAGAGGAGCAAGGACTGGAAATTGAGGAGTGGACATAGATGAGTTACTCTGTCGATTGGAAGATCTTGAGGTTAGGTTGAGAGGTGATGAGTCCAAGCATGAAAATGTAGGTGCAGATGTTCAGGCAATAGATCGTCTGGAGAGATTGATGGAGGCAATCTCCAAACAAGGAAGTAAGGCAAAGTTAGATATTTCGGAGTTCAAAGGAGAGTTGAACCTGTAGTTGTTTATAGATTGGATACAAGATCCGATGATATATTTGGATATGGATAATATTGAGGAAGATGATCCATGTAGAGTCAAAATTGCTGTGGCAAAAATAAAGTCCCATGCTGCGCTTTGGTGGGATAATCTACAAGCATCAAGAAGAAGGTAGGGAAAAGAGAAGATTAAATTGTGCATAAGATGTTGAAACATCTTAAAGCAATTTTTAACCTTAGATTCCTAGCAACATTTGTTCAAGGAATTTCAAAACACGAGGCAAAGGGAGATGTCTATACAAGAGTACATTGAACAATTTCTAAGTTTGAAAACTTGGATAGGCATGCAAGAAGAAGAGGAGCAAACCAAGTTCGGTATGAACTGGGCTAAGGTTCCAAATCCAAGATGAACTGGCCTTTGTGAAAGTGCATTCCATGGATGAAGCATATATCAATATGCATTAAAGGCAAAAGAGGAATTAAATCAGTGAAAGACTAAGATAAATAAAAGGGGAGGTTTTAGAGGTAGAGGTTGTGGTGGTAGAGGGTCTTTCATGAGAGGAAATGGTTTCCGTTGTGGAAAGCCCAAGTATAGGGCTTTTGAGTGTCTATAAATAATTGATGATGGGAGGAGATCAGAGCAGAGAACAAACATGGAACAGGGCAAAGATAGTGATCAAGCTCCAACAATAACCCCTCTTGAACAAAAGGAAGAGGAGAACCTTATGCTAAGGAGAATCTCGATGAAATCGAAAGAGAGAGAAGAAGGGCATTGGTTGAGAAGTCTTTGCAGGACCAAGTGCAAGGTAGGGGAAAGGTGTTGCAACTTAGTAATTGACGGGGGCAACATTCATAGCATAGTCTCCGCTGAAATGGGGAAAAGGTTGAGCTTAAAATATACAAGACAATTTCGAGCTTACAAGGACTCTTGGCTTCAAAAAGGTCACAATGTTACAATGAATGAGAAATGAAAAGTTCACTTCAGTATTGGAGACTATGAAGATGAGGTGACATGTGATGTCATACCCATGGATGCATGCCATCCACTTCTAGGTAGGGTGTAGCAGTATGACAGAGAAGGAATTCATAATGGGAAAGAGAATACCTATAACTTTGTTCAAGGAGTAAGGTAATTCCGATATCTTCCCATGAAGGAAATGGAAGGGGAAAGTAATAAAATAATTTTCCTCTTTGCTAAGGAGTTTTTGCATGATGTTAAGAAATTGAAGGGAGGTTACGTATTGATTCGTAGGGACCAATGTAACACCCCAAGGCCGAGCCCCTGCTGAATTGTAATTATGTTTATAGGGTGGTGAGCCGAGTGGTTATAAGCTGAGAGACTTATGTGTTTATTAAGATGGTGAGCTAGATGCTAAGGCCAATGAGCCCGATTTTTGTATATATAAATACTCACATCATTAATAAAATTACACTACTGCATGTAGACCGACCACGAAGAAGAGTTATGGGGGGCTAAACTCCACTAGGTAGGGTAAGGGAAGGGGGCTAAGTGTCTAGGCCTAGGGGCTAAGCTAGAGGGCTTACCTCTAAGGGAATAATATTTTATTATTATTTCCCAAAGGCTATGGTTGACATAAGCCATGTTGTCCTAAGTTCCTGGGAAAAAGGGGAACGAGTGCTAAGTGGAACTCATGCGGCTTCAGGAAGACATGTGCCAACTTGGGCGCATGCAGTTTATAGCTGGGAAAGCCAGCTCGTTGGGGGTTTGCTTCCCATTTTGGCGTTGCTCCCCATTCTTGTGTCTGGACCAGTTTCGAGTTTCCTCACGACCCTTACGATTCTCTAGAAGTCTATCACCCTTCTCGATTGACCAGGGATTCACGCATTGAACCAGCTCTCCATCATCATCGTCTCTGTATCTAGTACGCACCTTTGGAAACCTGCAGTTGTACTTGAGTTATCCCGTGTGTCTCCTGTGAAGCCTGACGCAATTGTATTCTCCTGAGCCGTGTTGTGTCTTAGTGTTTGGCTGTTGCCATTTTTGGTGTCCATACTCGTTTTCTGTTGCTGCCGTCACCGTGTGTAGCTGAATGTTGTTGCTTGTTGCTTAGGAGCTGAATTGAAGAAGCAGGTTGTCAGGCTTGTGAGCAACTCTCCCAGGTGAGACAGTTTGCTGGGAAGTGAGTTCTCCTGGAAGGGAGTCTCGTAGCAGCTACAGTACTCTGAGACTTTTGGTCTAGCCTGTTGCTGAAGCCCAAGGTAAGGGAGGTGTAGTAGCCAATGGACTTGTATCAGTGAAGGTGTACCCTCCTGGGGTGGAGCTGGCATTTGGGGAATGAGGGTCTGTGGGTTGTGGGCGTAAGTGGCTCCTGGGTTAAAAGATCCTTCCGGTTATTCTGTGCAACTTCCTTGTTGTCCTTGCCAAGCCTAGAATTCCCTTGCCCGGTAGAGTTTAGTCCCAGCTCGGGAGTGACCTACTGTTGAGCGTGATAAACAGTGTGGTCTAAGGCTGGGAGGTTCCTGGAAGGTCTGCACACAGTTAGTGGTCATCTATTAAAAGATAAGTACCAATTCTGTGTTCGCTGTATGCTGTGTATTTGTATTTGCATTATAATTAATGAGTAATGCCTATATATATATATATATATATGTTGCACTTATGTGTTAAATCGAACACATGTATGAGTAGAGTATTGATGTCTGTTCAATTGCATTAGATAGATATATATTTATAAGTGTGAATACCAGATGTTATCTCTATCTCCCAATTAAGTTTTATATGTCATTATTTCCGCAAAGTTACTCGGTGGCATGGCCTAGCTTGCTATTTAAGGTCGGGAATGTCACAGAAATGGTATCAGAGCAGTAAAGGCAAGTTTAAGGTTGTTTGGGTAGCGTTACCTGATAGGGGTCGGTGGTTGGGGACGTTACAAATTGGTATCAGAGCCATGGTTTCGACATTGAGCTTGGATGGGCCATGTTAGTGGTTAATGAGACAAAGATCTCAGAGTGAATTGTTGTCGAAAGGGACAAAATTCGAGGTTCAGAGCGTCCCTGGGTGCAAGGAGTGCGTCGACAGAGTCTTTGACTCAAAAAGCTCAGGAGAGATAGTGGGAAGAAATATTCAAGGGGGGCAAGAAACTCTCAAGGTTTAACGAGTTAACGGCTAGGCTTTCTTCAGGAGGAAATAGAGTCACCCCAGACCGTTAGATCTGGAAAAGTTGCGAGGCGGTTAGCCGTGAGTTCATTTGGAAATCCGCGCAGTAACGAAGTCCGTCTATGTTGTTGATCTGAGAGAGAGGATACGTGGTGGAAATCCGTGGAATTCGGGTGAAAGCACTTCAGGTGAAAGCGAGGGTGGAGAGGTTGAAACTCCCGAAGCCCGAAGAGCCGAAGTGATTTGTAGCCGTCAATATGTGGTAGACACGTGTCGACAGATTGTCGACTTCGGGTGAAAGCACTCCAGGACAAAGCGAGTGTGGAGAGGTTGAAACTTCCGAAGCCCGAAATTCCGGAGTGACGTGGCATGATGTCATCGGGAATGACGTGGATACATGGGATGTGTGCCACGTGTCAATGGGTTTCAGACTCGTCAAAAGATTGAAATGCCATTTGGAATGTGACATGTGTCACCCATCTGATTGGGCCACGTGTCAGCTGCTAGTATTCTGCCATGTGGCACTCCGTTTGAGCATGGTTAGTGGGCCCACACTGGCGTTGATCACCATACACCAAGATCAACGGCCAGGAGGCATTGCGGGAACCCAAGTTGCACGGGAGTTAATTTCCCAGGGCGGTCTCGCAATCCAAACCACGGTATCACCGAGGGGTTACGTGTCAACATTAGAAGAATTGCGGGGCAAAAGGCGGGTTACTCCAAACCGTCGATGCATGCCCCCGCAAATTTAAAGGCATTAAGTGATGTGACATGATAGTGCTCGAACATCGAAACCTTGAGCCAACGGATGTGTGGCGATAGGAGACTAACGTCGGAGGAAGGACACTCTGGAGGAAAACAGAACGGGTGGACCACAAACCCTCGAAGCCCAAAGTGTCGAATGATTGACAGTCGTCGATCTGTTGAAGGACACGCAACAAGTGGAGGTCTACTTCGGAAGATCAACACCCTGGAGAGAAAGGAGTTAGGAACTTCCGAAGCYGGACTTCTGAAAGCCGGAGGCCCGAAGTACCAAATAAGCATCATCGACCTAGCGTTGGGCCACAACCCGTGGTCGCATGGGTTTGGGGCTGAGAGAAAGGGGCTAGTGCCCGAAAATTATTGCAGAGCAGTGCAAAGCTCAGAAAGAAAAGATATGCGGAGATTCTTGATTGATCGAGAACCGTAGAATGAAATCTAAAAGCTTTCCTTGAATCAGATTGATTTAGGAATACTGTGGAATTTGTTAAAGATTGATAGCCTGACAAAAATTTGGTTGAATGCACATTTTGCAGAGTTAACAATTGATGGAACCGAACCGAATTGTTGCATAGTGCAAAGGAATGGAGGAGAGACAGGATGCTTACAATTTGGAGAATGAAGCAAGAGGATGGGATGTCCATGAGAGAGTTGAAGGAACAAACTCCAATGGGCATGGAGAAGAAATAGATAAAGAAGGAAACATGATGAAAATCATTGAAAAGTTGCAGAAAGATGTCCAGACTCACAGAGCAGATAACAAAATGCTCATAAAAGCCAGGAAGCAACAGGGAGAATTCAACATAAAGCTGATGCGGAGCCTGGAAAGAATAAAAAAGAAGTTGGATAAGGAGAGTGGCTCAAGCAAAATAGGGAGTCGCGGGACCCCTGAGAAGAAAGGAAGATCAAGAAGCGTTAGCAGGCATCATCGTCACTCCCCGGAACATTCCAATAAGAGAGCACACATCAGTTCAAGTCCATCTCCTACTAGAAAGCATAGGAAATCGAAAGTGGATGAATGGAAGGGTGAAATGAATAAAATCAAGCCTCCTACTTTTGACGGAGAACACAAGAAAGATGAAGATGCTGAGACATGGCTGCTGGGCATGAGGAAATATTTCCAACTACATAACTATTCTTCTCATGCAGAGGGAAGAATTTCCATTTACCAACTTAAAGGAAAGGCATCCATATGGTGGGATCAACTTGTGCAAGTACAACACGTCAGAGAGAAGAATGTTACATAGAGGGAATTCAAGAGACATTTTGAAAAGAAGTACTTAACTAAGAGGTATTATGACAAGAAAATGAAAGAGTTCTTCGAACTCAAGCCGGGAAGTATGTCAATTGATGAGTATGAAAGAAGATTCTTGGAGTTGTTGAAATATGTCCCCTTCATCAAGGAAAAAGGGGAACGAGTGCTAAGTGGAACTCATGCAGCTTCAGGAAGACATGTGTCAACTTGGGCGCATGCAGTTTATAGCTGGGAAAGCCAGCTCATTGGGGGTTCGCTTCCCATTCTGGCGTTGCTTCCCATCCTTGCGTCTGGACTAGTTTCGAGTTTCCTCACAACCCTTACGATTCTCTGGAAGTCTGTCACCCTTCCCGATTGACCAGGGATTCACGCATTGAACCAGTTCTCCATCATCATCGTCTCTGTATCTAGTACGCACCTTTGGAAACCATTAGTCGTACTTGAGTTATCCCGTGTGTCTCCTGTGAAGCCCGACGCAATTGTATTCGCCTGAGCTGTGTTGTGTCTTAGCATTTGGCTGTTGCCATTTTCAGTGTCCATACCCGTTTTCTGTTGATGCCGTCACTGTGTGTAGTTGAATGCTGTTGTTGCTTAGGAGCTGAATTGAAGAAGCAGGTTGTCAGGCCCGTGAGCAATTCTCCCAGGTGAGAGAGTTTGCTGGGAAGTGAGTTCTCCTAGAAGGGAGTCCCGTAGCAGCTATAGTACTCTGAGACTTCTGGTCCAACTTGTTGTTGAAGCCCAAGGTAAGGGAGGTGTAGTAGCTGATGGACTTGTATTAGTGAAGGTGTACCCTCCTGGGGTGGAGCAGGCGTGTAGGGAATGAGGGTCTGTGGGTTGTGGGCGTAAGTGGCTCCTGGGATAAAAGATCCTTCCTATTGTTCTGTGCAACTTCCTTGTTGTCCTTGCCAAGCCTAGAATTCCCTTGCCTGGTGGAGTTTAGTCCCAGCTCGGGGGTGACCCACTGCTAAGTGTGATGAGCAGCGTGGTCTAAGGCTGGGAGGTTCGTGGAAGGTCTGCACGCAGTTAGTGGTCATCTATTAAAAGATAAG
>JASDQU010500895.1:8990-31766 GCA_032191745.1 Picea mariana | reverse complement strand
TGAGGGAGATGTGTAATTTCTTTCATGCTCAACATGGAGTTGATAAGTGGCTTTATATATATATATATTAATAACAAAATCAAATATTTCAATGTAGGCCACCTACAAGCAGTTTTGATACTCCCCTATAAAACCACTTATTATAGGTATGTTGGAAATTATATCAAAGTTGAGCTTTAGGTGATTATTTAGTTCTGTTCTTTATCCCTTTATCAAATTCTATAACTCATTATCAGTCTTGACTCTTTGAGAAAGTTTCTAAGCTTTCTCATTCCATAAGAGGTTTGTAATTTTGAAACTCATGGATCAAAGGTTTTGGAAAATTCTTTAAGCTTCACATATATTGTTTTGATGATGAAAAGTACAATTGTAATTTAAGATTGTTCTGTTATGGTTAGGAAACTTCAAGACATGATGCACTCTATATAAGAACATCTTTGAGTGCACAAGAAATAGGGTACATTTTTGACCCATCTCTTTTTTAGAAGATTTACTAAAGGCCTTCATTATCTACCAATGTGCTTCACTACTGAGTGTTAGGTATTGACTCCAAATGAACAAGAATTTCCAAACAAAGGGAAGTTGGATGATCCAAATATTTACCACCATTGTTGCACACCTAAGTGTCATATTACCAAATGTCACACCTACGTGTTGTAAGTTTCGCAAGTGGCAATGTAATTTTGTCTCTACGGATGAATAAAATTACACTTTTTTCCATGGAAAAAAAAAAGTTTCGCAAGTGTCTCACTACCAAATGTCGCACTTAAGTGCCGCATCTATTATACACCTAAGTGTCACACTTTACCAAGTGCTGTAACTTGGTCACCATGAGAAAAAGTATTCCATACTCCCTAGACATCTTGAAGAAGAAACCTATCAGTTGAAGGACAAAATACCATCTTTTTCCTTGAGATTTTGGCCTTAATTGAGCTTCATCACCCCCATGCCCCTATGCAAGGAGGGATAAAACCCTGATCATCGGTCCCCCAAAGTGTCCTAGGGAGGGATAATCCCATGTTCATCACTCTGTGCACAATTATGGAGGGGTGATGAAGTTGTTGCAACCATCATACCTTGTTTTATGAGGTGGTTTCTGAGAGTTCTCAGTTGGTTAAGGGATTGGTTTGAGCTATCTCTTATTCAAGGCAAGGTCAATCTTGTTAGTTCAATCAAATCGTCTTTTGACCACATCCTCTAGTCAAAACTATCCTACGGTTGTGATCATGCTTCCAAGCCTATATAATGAAGGCCATGTTTGAGTGAAAAGGGGGGAGAATTAAGAGTATCATACTTATGATTGTGTGAGATCCAAGGGGTTGGAAAGGAGAGCTTGGAGGAGCTACTGCAATGTCAAGATTGAGATTGTAAGTGCTTCCATTTTATTTTCTTTCCATCAATACATAACTTGGCCTATTCCTCTCATGTCTATGCATTTAGTATATGCATGTCTATTGTTGTTAATTTCATCATAGATAGATCTATTTTTACTTAACAATATAGTGTGGAAGAAGGAGGTTCTGATTTTTTCCTTGAAAGACTTTTCTTGCACCAAGGAGCTTGGATATCAAGGTCAAAGGCTGGAGTAGCAAGGACAAATGATGTAAAAAGGCAAGTCACCCATCTCTCTCTTCTTATTATAATGATTGAAATAGGTCTAGGGGGGAAGTAGTTCACCATTTGTTTTCTTCTGTCTTGGATCAAAGAGGGGTTTTGATCCAAGGGGGATTTCACCTGTCCGTAGGGGGAACTTTACCACAATAGAAAATTGGCAACTCCACCGGGGATAGAACTTTCATTATTATTTCCTTGGTATCTTCTATCCTTTTGAGTATTTCTTGTCACCTGATATTTTTTATTTTGATGCATATTTGTTAATTTCTCCCCTTCCCTCATTGCCATTGGGAAGTTCACTGAGTCAAACACCTGATCTTTTCATAGATCTGGGAAAAAAATTGTCTTTTCCATCACTTTTAGGACTTCATCCCTCCCCCATAAGGGAGTACAGAGTGATAATCCCTTATCATTGCCCCCCCCACATTGTCTTAGAGAGATATTCTCTTGATCATTGCCCTATCTGCATAGTTGTAGGAGCGATAGTCCTTGTTCTAAGTGAATTTGGAACTTGTTTTTCTGTCTGTTTGTTAGTGCTTTGTCTTAGACCTTTTTATTAGGATCCTCCTCGCTTAATTAAATATTTGACTGTGTAAAGTTTTGTGATTATCAGAAGTTTTGTTACCTCTTTTGAGTTTGCATTTTCTTCAAATTGAGAAATGTTCCCGATTTCCTTAGGCTAACTTGATCTTGTGGCTCATTCTTCGATATAAGTAGTTTGGCCCTCATTAGTTGTAGGTTTTCAAACTTTTCTCTCTTTGATTCCAAAACCTTCTAAGTGTTTTACTTGATTGATTTGAGATCCTTTTCTTTGATTTGGAGGTTGCTTATGTTGCATTAAGCCTATTTTTTGAGTCTCTTGTTTCTCCTCTTTGGAATTTTTTTGATACTTTTAGTACGTTCTTGATCTCTTTTGGACTTACTGCAACTTTGCATTTTACTTTCACTACTTGAATTTTGAGGTTCCATTAAGTGATTTTCCTTTACTTTGCATTTTGGATTCTCGTTTGAACAAGTCTTGAAAGCATCTTTGGGTTTGGATTCTTTTAATTATTGAGTGCTTGTTTTATTCATATTATTTTAGGTTCATTGCAAGTGTCATTGAGTTCTTTCATTTAGATTGAAAGCGAAAGCAAATGAAGAATCTATTTTGAGTTTTCATGCAATTCGAAAAGATGAAAACAAAAGCTTTGCATCCTACTTTCATAAGTGGAGTGTTTTGGTACACATTTTAGAGCTTGTCTTTGTTTTGGGATTTCAGGGAAATTAATTTGATAGTTTGGCATTTCGAATATTCTCCATTTGATAAAGGAAAAGTGAAAGTTGCATACTATTGAGTGTTTATTTATATTAAAAAGAAAAAGATCTCTTCTCCTTCCCTCATGTATAATTAATTGAAAGAAAAATCTATGCATTTCATTCTTTTTGCATGGTTTTGGATTCAAGTCATCACATCATTAGTTTCACCTTCGTGCACCCTTTTGAGTAAAGAACAACCATTAACAATCAACCAACTCACTTAATAAAATCAATTAGATTTTTTTTGTTTTATAGCACACAAACAATAGTATAAGGATAGAGCCTTTGGATTAGGGTGAAGTGAGTAAACTATCCGAGGCTATTAAATGAGACTGTAGAATACTAGAGAGAGTAAAAATATAGTAGTATCAATTAGCATTAGTCAGGAAATCTCCTCTAACACAGGAGTCAAACACAAGGTCAAGAAAAGTGATTGGTTGAGATTTTCCCTCTTCCGTTCACCTAGTGGGACTATTGCAAGTTTGGGGCTTTTAAGAGTGGCAAGTCCTCGAGGCGACACCACTTCTTCTTAGTTTTTGGGTCACAGATTTTATGTTGGGCATTCCCAGTCCCATTTACTAGTCTTGACTGTCAATTGTACTCCCTTGGCCATTCGTTGTGAAATGGTAAACATAGTAACCTCTCCTAGGATTCCACATAGGTGACTACAAGGGGGGTTCCTTCTGCAAAGAAGGTTCCTTGTGGTACCTATGAAAAACGTTCAATCTCAACTTCACTTGCACCTTTGGGAATGATTGTGTGAGGATGATCATAATTGTTGCTCATATCTTCGCTGACGACTTGATATCCTGTCTTTGAAAGATCCTTTCATATACTCTTTGCTTGGTTGGTTACCTTTAGATATATTAGGGGTGTATTCTTTCAATATTCATAGTTGGCCTTAGGGATCATTATTTTTGTTATACTTTCACCATGATCAACCAAGGTCTCCGTAGATCTCACATAATGCAAGGGTTGGATCCTAAAGAACACAATTTTCCACACAACCCTTCCAATGAAGGAACTCTTAATGAAGAAATTTGTTCTGAAGCTGGGAGCATAGCTCCCCCAAGTGACTAGCTCAAAGGGGTAGTCGAAACCATTGAGGAAGGCTCTGTCCCTTTCGCAAATCCTCCTTTTACTAGTCCTTATAACCCACTAATTATTCAACTTCCAACCACAAGGCTTATTGATTATTTTTCTTCTTATTGCTTACCACCTGATATGTACAATAGGCGATCTTTGGACATGATCCAACACCACTTGAATATATAGATGGAGTGGTGATACCTCCACTTGACCCCGAGATAACTGCTCTAGCACAAATCACTACTACAAACACTTCTCCTCTGTGGGGAACATCGTTGACCCATGTTACCCTGTCATAATAACCCATGAACACAACTTCTATTCGTGCCTCTCTAGCTACACATATGCATACACTAAGCACTTTACTTGGATGTTCTATACCATTTCCCTCTAGTCAAGTGGCTAGCAGTGCTGCTACTTTGGACCCTATGACAAGTAGCTTGTTTTTCCCCCTTCCGGTCAAGTAGGTAATATAATGACAGTCACATCAATTTCTCATCCTACACAAAATATTCAAATGGGAAGTACTTCCATACCTCACATTGGGGGGCAAGTTACAACTGGGGGGAAACCCTCAACTTCAGGGCAATCTTCAACATGAGGGAAACAACCACCTTAGGGGAAACAACCACCTTGGGGAAAACAACCAGTTGGGGGGTAACAAATAGCTTGGGGACAACAACCAGTTGGGGGGAAACAACCAGCTTGGGGACAACAACCAGCTGGGGGGAAACAACTGGCTTGGGGGCAACAACTAGCTGGGGGGAAACCTTCAACCACGAGGAAACAACCAGTTTGGGGGAAATAACCAAATTGGAGGCAAAAACTAGTTTAGGGAAAATCCCTTACTGGAAGCCAACCTCAACCCTGGGGGTAGATCATTCTTACATGCCCTACATGCATTTATACTAGCCTATCGTATCCAAGAGTTGCAAACACTCCATGGGGTCAACCTAATCTGACATGAATCCCTTCGCAAGAAGCTTTTCCCACTCAACCTACGAACCCCATATTTCCTACTCCCCAACCCTCTCAACAATAATATATGGGAGGACCATTAGGTTTTACAATGCCATCACAACCTGTATATGGTCCTACTGGTACTCTAATGCCACATCGGTACTACCAATATTCGCAACCAAACCGACAACTTCCCTTTTTGGCTACATTAGATCTACCTCATTTGTCGTGTTTGACTAATGATCCCATACAACATGCCCCGTTATGGCCACCAATTCCTACCAAACTACCTTTTGATTTCCTGAAGTTCAACATGAAACTTAGAGAAGATCCTAACAACCATGTAATGACCTTCCATCTTTGGTGTTCTTCTAACTCTTTAATGGACGATTCCATTCGATTAAGCCTTTTCTAGAGAACGCTCACAAGTTTGGCAACAAAATCGTATATCAAGCTGTCACAAAACTCCTTTGTTGACTTTAATTCCCTTGCTATGGATTTTTTGACCCATTTCCAACTGCCAATCCCGTATGAGAATGGTATCGAGATTTTGACCTTGCTTAGGCAATCCACCTTCACCCATATATTTGATCATATTCATGAATGGAGGTAGTGACGACGGTTGATTAAAGCCACAATTCCAGAACAACCCCTGGAAGATTGGTTTACTAAGTCACTCTTTCCATCGATTGCTAGAGATGTCGCCATGGGAGATGTTGTTATTGAGGAACAAACAATCAAGTGTTCTCAATATTTGGACTTGGTATATTCCCAATTTGACACACTTTATGAATTGATTCCTCATGCTCCTTGTATGTCAAATGATCCTTCGATACTGTCCCCATAAGACCATGTTGATGGCATGGTAGTTTCCGTAAAACTACAGTCTATAACCCAATAGACTGGGCAACAAGGTTGTCCAACCTCCACCCGAGCCTCATCCCCAAATAGGTACAAATACCAAATTTTCTCCCTCTCTTGAACAAACCAGCTCCAAGGTGAATGCGGTTCAATCCACTTCATCTAAACAACCAGGAGGTAAGAAGAAAAATAAGAGTAAATTCAAGAAATTTTCTAACTACCAAAAGAGTATGAAACCTCAAATGACTGTCGACACAAAATCGAAAAGAAAGGCAAAATTTCCCTACCTAATTTACGCGACTGACCATTACACAAAGGGCTGTCCTCATCGTGAGGAAGTCACCTGTTGGTCCTAAGGTCTGCACCTGATTGCTAAAAGGAAAATCTAGGCCATGTATCAGTTTGGGATGATTACTCCTTAATACATTGGTTTTGTTGGTAAGCTTAAGGACATGTTTTCAAAGATGGTGCTATGGCAGGGCAGGACAGGACACACAGTGTAAAAGTAGGCTCTCCTTTGCTAATGGTATGGGTTTTAAATGACAATTGAGGGTATGAAAAGACATACACATACAACAACAACAAGAAATGCAATGAACCACTTGCTGCGTGGAAACTAAGGCTTAAGATAATATCTCAAGACCTAGACAAATATCTAGATGCAAATCTTTCAAAAGGTTGCAAAATAGTGGATCTTTTACTGAATAATAGCTATATAATAGGTTGCATAACCAACAAAAGATAAACTAAAACAATAGCTGAAAGAATAAGGAAATGTACATTACACACATCACAAAATCTGCATTCAAGATAAGAATCAACACATAAAGATTTGAGTAAGAAACACAACTGTCATCAACATATATTCACTAGGTAGAAAACTTTACAGTTAACTAAGCAGGTCGAATTCTTCAACTGCTTCTATTTTCCTTCTAAAAACTTCCAACCCCTAAAACATACAAAGACTTCATATTTAACAGAGTTTCACAGGTTCTCTTCCATCTGGGACTGACACCTAACTCTGGATAACTAATTGTAGAACAAATAATTAACTTAACTAAAACATTACATGGAGTACAACAATGTGCGCTTCACACTGGACTTAATAAAAAAGAGTAGTTCTTATCACACACAGAAGACCACTTATTAATTCAACCTAAATAATTTTGGAACTGAACAACTGAAACTGCTACTGTCTCCGAGACTGAACTGATGCATGTGATGGATGAACTGTAATTGGCAGAAAAATTAGGAGTGACAGAACAGGGTTTTGTGTTGAGTAATGGAATGCCTGCGAGCTATTTGAGGCCTTTGGAGGATAACTGGTTGTCCATGCAGATATTTTCATTATATTCTCAAGGAAGAGGTAGTCTTCTGAAGTGTTCCGAAACCAATGATCCTCGACCTGGGACACTCTCCATGATCTCTGTCTGTAACAGAGCTTTCGGTGGCTAAGCGCATTCCATTTTGACCCGTCAGCTGCCATCTGTGCCTGGAAAACTTCACTGTTGTTGGCCAATTGGTCATTGGGGAATATGTGACTGGTTGCGAGCAGGAGGACGTGGAGGTAATAGACCAATAGGGGATGACATGAGCAGATTTGTATTACGTGGAGGTGAGTGGAGATAACGCGGTGACCTGACGTCATATAAGCACGTGATTGCAGAAGTTGTTGAGGGTGGTTTGGGTCCACACCGCTCCAACCCCTGCAATCCCCCACAAGATGCCACGTACCCTTCCAACAATGCCATGGTTTCAATTGCGGGACCGCTCTGGAAAATTAACATTTGAGTAGTTTACGTCCCTGCAATGAAGTGTGGCAGTGGATCGCATTGCAATCTGTGATCTGGTTAACCCTGCTATTTTAGCACCCCTGCTAAAGTTTCTATCCATCTACCATATTAGAACCTCCCTAGCCATACTTAGCGATGGCATAAATTTCTTAGAGCTCGAGAGATTTTGAACACGGAGCATGAATATCTCCCGAAGTGACTTTCTCTCGAAGTGATGTGGCAGTCTCCTGTCACTTCGACACTTCAACACTTCGGGGATCTCTGCTTTCTCTGGATTGGAATCTTTCGAAGAATGAACTTGCGAAGCGATGTGGTGGGCTGATGTCATATGATGTCACGGCTGCTTATGTGTAACATAAGGCGAGTGACACGTGTCACTAAAAAATGAGTGGATGATGGGACCCAAATGACCATAAATGAGTGCCACGTGTCTCCATGCATGGGCGCCATGAGTCCCGACGAATGAGTGCTACATGCTTCAGCACTTTGGGCTTCGAGAGTTTTGGATTGTGAAGCATGAAGTTCTCCCAGAGTAGTACGGGCCCAAAGTGACGTGGTAGTCTCTCATTACTTCGACACTTTGGAGTTCGGGAGCTTCTGAATTTTGTTCTTGGAAATCTCCCAGAGGACGATCTCTCAAATCTGACATGGCGGCCAGATGTCATATTGCTAACGTGTCATGGAAAGAAAGGTGACATGTGTAATGTGGAAATGGGCAAATGATGCAACCAAACGACCTGGAATGAGTGCCACATGTCTCAATAGATGAGCGCCATGTGTCTTCGTCTCTTCGAGGTTCGGGAGCTTCTTAGTGCAAAGTGTATATAACTCCTGGAGTTCTAAACTCGTGAAGTGATTAGCGTGTGCTTATCACTAATTAAACCTAGATTAAGCCATTTTTATCATCTAAATATTTTGGGACTTCGGGGCTCTGGGTTCGGGGAACTTTCTTGGAAATCGCCTGGAGTAGTACTGACCCGGTTGATGTGGCAGACTCTCGGGACTTCTGTCTGGTCTTTAATCCTTGCGTGACTTCAACGCTCTGAATGCATGAAAACTGTTGATCTGGGTGGCCTGCTGGATCTTCACCATTGCAATTTTAATCTGTCTTATCCTACCATCTGAGCCCGAAATGGACCGTTCTGAATGTTGCATTTGCTCATGGTTTTTCCCTGTGCACACAACACACTCGACCGACCTGTTGTAAGCTCAATTAAAGGCAAACAAGACAACATGTAATTCAAACTAAATCACAATATGTGTTTATCCTTCAAGAAAAACAGAAAAACTCTGCGTAAAGAATCAATCAAGCAAGCCAACAAAAAAAGCCAAGTTATTGAACAGATGGGAAACTGACTTTATCAACCAGAAGAGGAAAAATTTGACAAAGGCATAGGGAAATGAGAGAGGAGAGTCAGGGGTGCAAACCTAGGTTACAACATTGGCTCCAACTGGGGATAGCTCATCCCTATGAGGTGCTGAGAACTGTAGATTGGTGCCTTAGGATTAAACGACTGTTCTTACCTTCCATTTCTTACCTCTGTTTTTTTTGCCAGCCCTGTGTTATTTGCTACTATCCTTCAGCCATGCATCTTATTGAACTGAAAACTGCAACTACACCGCAGTGCCTTTGTTGGGTTATGGAGTCTTTATTCACACACAACTAAGTAATCAAATGAAAAATAATTTTTTTATTATCTATGGTACAGAAGGGATTTTCCCTCATCCTTAAATAAATTAGTGTATTAGGAAGTGCCCATTCACTGGACCTCCAAATATCTCTACATCATCTAGATTGTGTAAGATAAACGTATTATTGCCCAGAGGTTCAACCACCTTAAAAGGGCCAAACCAGAGGTTGTCGAATTTACTGTGCTTGGAATTATCATCCCTTCTGGCATCCCACCTTAATACCAGGTCACCTTTTTGGAAGATCTCCTTCTTGGTTTTCTTGTCAAAGATTGACTTGATCTTGTTTTGATATGCTTCTGTCCTCTGCTCCATTGCTTCTCTTCTTTGTTGAACTTCTATAATCTGAAAGATTCTCCTTTGGATGTCATTGGGCTCTTCAATCTCTTCCTGTAAGAATTTTAGGACTGGTATACCAAGCTGAGTGGGAAAAACAATGTCTATGCCATAAAAAAGCTGGAATTGTGAGGTTCCCAAAGACTTCTTGGTGATGATTCGGTCAACCCATAACACATACTTCAGTTTAGAGTCCCATGATTTCTTGTTTTCAGTCAACAACTTCTTAATGATTCTGATGAGAGTCTTGTTTGATGACTCTTCCAGACCATTTCCTTGAGGATAATAGAGTGTGGAATGTGTCAAGGAAATGTTATGACTTCCACAAAAGTCAATCATGGCTTTGGACTTGAATGCTTGGGCATTGTCTGTTACAAGCTTACCGGGGCAAAAAAATCTGGAAAAAATATTGGTTTCGAGGAAGTTCATGATCACCTTGTCAGTCGCATTCCTAGTGGGCACAACCTCAATCTATTTGGTGAAGTAGTCAGTGGCAGTGAAGATCCACTTGTGTTTTCCACTAGAGGGTGGATTTATCTCTCCCATGAAGTTTGAACCCCATTGCTGAAATGAACTACTGGTAGTGATAGGTTTCAAGGGTAGTGATAGTAACTTTTGTTTTCCTGCAAATATTTGACATTCATTGTAGGCTCTAACAATGGAAAACACATCAGAGAAAAGGGTGGGCCAATAGTATCCTGCCCTCAGGATATTGAGAGTTGTGGCCTTCCAATGCTGGTGTCCTCCACATACTCCTTTATGAATTTCTTATGTGACTTGTTTGGCTTCATTTTCATCAAGGCATTTTAATAGGATGCCAGTAGGATCCCTCCAATACAATCTCTTGTTTGAAATGCAGAATTTGATAGCTTTCAATTTGAGAGACCTGGCCTTTGTGTTTTTCACAACTGGTGGACATTCTAAATGATGTAGAAAATAGATGATTTTTTTATACCAAGGTGAAGAGGAGTATTTTTCAAACACCTGTAAGTTGTCTTGTCCAAGCTATCTGATGGGTGCATCTGATTGGGCAAAAATTTGATGCAATTCTAGCACCTTAAAATTTTATTCTGATAGCAATTTGGCTAGTCCTTGCCCCTTTATCAGCTTGGTGGGCTTTATGTGCAGGTCATACTCCAATCATTTGACAATCCATTTTCCTCTTTTTCCCTCACTGTCTGGCTGGACCAGAATCTCTTTGACACTGCTGCTAGGAACAAAGGCTGTTATACTAGACTGTAGCACATAAAACTTGAAGGATTTGAGTTTTTTGACTAGTGCATAAGCCTATTTCTCTAATATATCATACTTCAACTCAGCATCTCGGAGGGTTCTGCTGAAAAAGGCTATTGGCTGCTCATTCCCTTCTTCAGTTTTCTACAATAGTACAACATCAATGGTTTCCTTTGAAGTAAAGGAGAAGATGAAGAAATCTTTGGTATAGTCAGGGCTGGCTAACACAGGGGCTGCAAATAAAGCTTGCTTGATTGTCTGGAATTTGATTTTGCGTCCAAGGACCATTTTATCACAACATCTTTCTTCAACATGTTAGTAATAGGCTTCAAAATTTCAACAAAATTTGGCATAAAGTGTCCGAGGAAGCTTATCTTACCAATGAAATATTAGACAACCTTTTTATTTCTGGGGATCTCAATCTCTTGAATGGCACAAACCCTCTTTGGACCAATTTTTATACCTCCTACTGATATGATGTGGCCCAGGAGCTTTCCTTCTAGCATGGAAAAGTGAGACTTCCTAGGATTCAGAGATATTCCATATCTCCTACATTTCTTGAAAACCTGCTCCAAATGCTGCAAATGTTCCTCATCAGACACGGAGAAAATGGTTGTGTCATCCAAGTAAATGACGATAAATCTGTCTTTTCGCCCCACAAAAGCTATGTCCATGGCCCTTTGAAAAGTGGCCCCTACATTCATCATCCCAAAGGGCATCTTGTCATACATGAATGTTCCCCATGGGGTGGTGAATGTTGTTTTTTATTTATCCTCTTCACACACTGCTATCTGGTTATAACCAGAGTATCCATCTAACAAGGAAATTTTGTGTGCACCTACCACCCTTTGTAAAACATGATCCATCTTAGGGAGTGGGTAATTGTCCTTCATAGAACATTGTTGAGATTTGTGAAATCAACACGCAAGTGTATCTCCCCATTTTTCTTCCTTACAGGTACTAGGTTTGCCACCCAGTTTGAGTATCTCAATGGTACAATAATCTTGGCATCCAACATTCTTTTCAATTTTTCAATTATGGACATTAACATGGGATTAAATTGACGAATCTTTTGTCTGAATGGCTTGGAGCCAGCCTTTAGAGGGATCTTGTGCTGGATGATGTCAGTGTCAAATGTCTTCAAATCTTCATAGGACCATGCACAAATACCAACAATTTTTTTTATGAGATTGACATACCTGCCCCTTTTGTTGTGTAGTTATTACTTTGGACAACTTCATGATCTTGGGATTCTCAACGGTCCCAATATTGCAATCTGTTATCTCTTCTTCTTGATTCTTCATGGAAGCCCCTTTGTAAACATCATTATTGTCAAACAACCTTTCCAATGGCACTAGTCCTCTTGGAATGTGATTGGTTTTCATCTCCACAATATCATGACCAACCACTTTATTCAACAAATGATATGCTTGTTGTTCTTCTAATTCCTTATTTTTACCTTCTTGAATTTCTTAATCAATTGAGATATTGGAGAATCCATCAATGGTGTGTAGAAATCTTTGCAGCTCCAGATCATCACTAAAGACTTGTCAGTGCTTTATTTTGTCTGGTATGGCGGTTCTATGTCTGATTTCCACCTGATATTTAATATTTGGGCCAATGGGAGGCCTGAAAGTGCTGGCAGCTAAGGCCAGAGAATCTGCCTTCTGATTCTGTTCTCTAGGAATGAAATAAATGTTAAATGCTAGAAAGAAATTATCGATCAGATCCCATACCTCATTTCTGTATTGCTTAAGCCTCTGTTGCTTAGCCTAATAAATGTTCCTTACTTGATTAATGATTAACTCAGAATCACCAAAAACTGCTACACAATCAATGGCCATGTCTTTGGCATCCCTTAGTCCCAACACCAGAGGTTCATATTCAACTATGTTATTAGTAGTCTCAAACTCCAACTTATAAGAGAGGGTTATTACTTCTTCTGAAGGGGAAATGAGGAGTATACCTGCACCTGATCCCTCCGCTGATGAAGAACCATCGAAATACATCTTCCATACTTTGTTTTGCTGACCTGTCAGTGGCTGATCTTTGCATTGCCTAACTGATATTTTAGGTTCATCATCATTTTAATGAAAGACAGATGATCCAATCTCATCCTCAACAACGTAAATTGGGTGATTGCTTGGGTTCTGATGGTCACTGACAATGTAGGCTAACCTTACCTCTCTGTATAGCATCCTATGTTCTCCTCCAAACACAGGGATGGTGGCATAAGTGAGGTCCATTTGCAATGATCCTCCAACCTTCTTAGCCCAGGTTCTGGATAATAGCATACCAAACTTTGGGGGAATGTTAGCCACCACAATGTCCATCACTACACTCTTCATGAGTAACTGTGCCAAAGAAACCACCATATCCTTTTTCAATCAGAGAAATTTTACTTTCTTAGAATCAAAGGAGTATAGGTCCTGGTAAGGTTTGGTGATCTCCATACCTACCTCTTCCATAAAAAATTTGGACATGACATTGTGAGAGGCTCATGAGTCCATAAGACAATTGTGTAGGATCTTATCATGGACATTCAAAGATATATAAAATGGAGGAGAAGCATCAAAGCCATCCTCAATGTGTGGACTCACAGTAATGGCTGGGTTTTCATCCTACAAACTTATTACATCAGAGGATACACTAGGAGAAGTTGGTTGTAGAAATTTCATGATAGAATTTTTGAAAGGTTCATTCTTCATCAATTATGTCAAAGGCATAGGGATATTGATCTTTCTCAACTCATGTTCTAGGATGAAAGAGGCTAGTGGCCTGTCAACTTCCTTTATTTCAGGGACTGTATGTTTAGATGAGGGGGGTGACTGAGCTTTAGATGACATACCTTTACTTGGATTTGGCTTGCGAGGAACTTCAGCTTGTTTGTTTTGATCGAAGGTAGTGGCTTTGGGATCCCTTTCTCTCGTCCTCAAATCATATTTCTTCTTGGGTTGGCCTTGAATAAATCCCTCTTCTCCTATTTGATTATCAAAATGATTTGACAGTTGTGCTACCTCATATTCTTGCTGTGTTAAATGGTTGGTATAATAATCTGTTTCAATGAAAAGCACAACAATGTCATCCACATCATCACTGTCTGGATCCATATCCTTAATCTGATTTTTTTGGAAAGGAGGCACTACACTTTGATCATCAACATTTGTCCTTTCTCTTTGCATTATTTGAGGGGCATCATTAGGCCTTGTGAACTGATTTTGATTTCTATTACCAGCCCCTTGAAAAGCTTTGTTTGGTTTTTTAGATTCCCACTTCAGCTTAGCGATTTCGGAAGTCAGATCCTTCAAATTTTTGGTCATTTCATCAAGTTTTGGATTAGACGTGGCTAAGTTAGAGGAGGCAGGGGAATCCTCTCTTTGTTTTTTCTTATCTTTATCAGATCCAGTCTTTAATCTGTCTGATGCCAAAATATTAGATTCAACCTCAATGGTTGCTTCCTGCATGGACAACGGTGTGGTTGATCTTCTCTCTCTTACGAGGAGGGAGAACTCTGCATCAAATGCATTGGCATAAGTGATCTTGGCAGAGGCTTCAATTGGTTTGATCTCATTTGGGATTCTACCATACATATTATTGAATCTCTTGGTGAAATTTGAAATAGATTCACCATTATTTCTCTTTAGGGCCCCAAACTCAATGATGTAGTAGAGGTAATCCCTCATATCTCTCCACCGCTTTATGAAAGTTTCATCTAGCACCTCAATATCTGCAATGGAGGCTGGAGAAAGACCCCTGAACCACTTTCTAACTTCCCCATCTAGACTCTGTACAAACAATCTCATCCATACATCTGCATAATCAATGTTAAAATGATCTGCAAAGCTGTACAAGGCTATCAGATGTTCCTCAATAGTTACATCACCTTCCCCATTATATCTTGGTAAATATTTCATGTAATATGTGGCTGGGAAGGTATGTAAGCCTACATGCATAACTAGGGGTGCATATCTGGCAACAATTATGACATCCATCCTGTTAACGGCCATGGCTTGAATAATAGGAATTTGAATATTTATGGGAGATACATGGGTGGATGCAGGACTGGATGATGAGGTAGAATCAGGAGTTGGAGATGTCTGAGCTTCTTTGGAATTATGATTCTCAGGGCTAGAAAATCCAAACTGCTTGTGATTATGATTAGACATAGGCTCTTCGTGCACGTCTTTTACCTTGAGGGGGGAAGTATATCTCTGGGCTAGGGTGGATTTTCTTAATTGCCTTTCTGTCTCAGAAACTACTATGTCCTTCTCAGGGTTATGATGAGCCTTGGTGGATTTACTGTGTTCAGATCTGGATTTGTTGAATCCCTTTCTGGGCACCAATATTTCGTTTGTAAATTCTATTTAGTGGACTCTCCAGGTGAAATATGTAAGTATGTCTGTGTCTGATCTTTGTTCACCATCAAAGGTCAGAGCTGATCAGTGTCATTCTCCCAGGGAAAGATATTTCGTTACTTTGTTCCCCGACAACAATGCCAGAAGATTTTGGTCCTAAGGTCTTCACTTGACTGCTAAAGGGAAAAGCTAGGTCACCTATCAGTTTGGGATGATTATTCCTTAATACGTTGGTTTTGTTGGTAAGCTTAAGGACAGGTTTTCAGAGATGGTGCTCTGGCAGGGCAGGACACAAAGTGTAAAAGTAGGTTCTCCTTTGCTAATGGTATGGGTATTAAATGACAATTGAGGGTATGAAAAAACACACACAAACAACAACAACAAGCAATGCAATAAACCACTTGCTGCACAGAAACTAAGACTTAAGATAACATCTCAAGACCTAGACAAATATCTAGATGCAAATCATTCAATAGGTTGCAAAATAGTGGATATTTTACTGAACAATAGTTGTATAACAGGTTGCATAACTAGCAAAATATAAACTAAAACAATAGCTGAAAGAATAAGGAAATGTACATTGCACACATCACAAAATATGCATTCAATATAAGAATCAACAAATAAAGATTTGAGTAAGAAACACAATTGTCATCAACATATATTCACTAGGTAGAAAAATTTACAGCTAACTAAGCAGGTCGAATTCTTCAGCTGCTTCTACTTTCCTTCCAAAAACTCCCAACCCCTAAAACATACAAAGACTGCATATTTAACAGAGTTGCAAAGGTTCTCGTACATCTGGGACTGAGACCTAACTCTGGATAACTAATTGTAGAACAAATAATTAACCTAACTAAAACATTGCATGGAGTACGACAATGTGCACTTCACACTGGACTTAATAAAAAAGAGTGGTTCTTATCACACACATAAGGCCACTTATTAATTGAACCCAAAGAATTCTGGAACTGAACAACTGAAACTACTACTGTCTCTGACATTGAACTGATGCATGCGTTGGATGAACTGTAATTGGCAGAAAAATTAGGAGTGATAGAACATGGTTTCATGTTGAGTAATGGAATGCCTGCGAGCTATTTGAGGCCTCTGGAGGATAACTGGTTGTCAATGCATATCTTTTCATTATATTCTTAAGGAAGAGATAGTCTTCTGAAGTGTTCCAGAACCAATGATCCTCGACCTGGGACACTCTCCATGCTCTCTATTTGTAACAGAGATTTCGGCGGCTAAGCGCATTCCATTTTGACCCATCAACTACCATCTATGCCTAGAAAACTTCATTGTTGTTGGCCAATCGGTCATTGGGGAAGATGTGACTGGTTGCAAGCAGGAGGATGTGGAGGAAATAGACCAATAGGGGATGACATGAGCGGATTTTTATTACATGGAGGTGAGTGGAGGTGACGTGGTGACCTGAGTCATATAAGCATGTGATTCCGGAAGTTGTCGAGGGTGGTTTGGGTCTACACCACTCCGACCTCCGCAATCCCCCACAAGCTGCGACGTACCCTTCCAACAATACCATGGTTTCAATTGGGGGACCACTCTGGAAAATTAATGTTCGAGCAATTTACGTCCCCACAATGATGTGTGGTCGTCGATCACATTGCAATCTGCGATCTAGGTAACCCTACTATTTTAGCGCCCATGCAAAAGTTTCTATCCGTCTGCCATATTAGAACCTCCCTAGCCATACTTAGTGATGGCACAAATTTCTTATAGCTCGAGAGCCTTTGAACGCGGAGCATGAATATCTCTCGAAGTGAATTTCTCTCGAAGTGACGTGGCAGTCTCCCGTCACTTCGACACTTCGACACTTCGGGGCTCTGTTCTTTCTCTGGATTGGAATCTTCTGAAGAACGAACTTGCAAAGCAATGTGGTGGTCTGATGTCATATGATGTCATGAATGTTGATGTGTCACATAAGGCAAGTGACATGTGTCACTAAAAAATGAGCGGATGATGGTACCCAAATGACCAGAAATGAGTGCCATGTGTCCAGGCCATATGGAATCCATGTGTCACCACAGATGAACGCCACGAGTCATGACTGATGAGTGCCACATGCTTCGAAACTTCAAGCTTTGGAAGTTTTGGATTGTGAAGCATCAAGTTCTCCCGGAGCAGTATGAGCCCGAAGTGACCTGGTAGTCTCTTGTTACTTCGACACTTCGAAGTTCGGGAGCTTCTGAATGTTGTGCTTGGAAATATCCCGGAGGACGATCTCTCTAATCTGACGTGGTGGACAAATTTCATATCGCCGACGTGTCATGGAAAGAAGGGTGACACATGTCACATGGAAATGGGTGAATAACACAATGAAACGACCTGGAATGAGTGGCACATGTCTCAACAGATGAGCGCCCCATGTCTCCAGCTCTTCCGGGTTCGGGAGCTTCTGAGTGCAAAGTGTATATAACTCCCGGAGTGCCAAACTTGCGAAGTGATTAGCATGTGCTTATCACTAATTAAACCTGGATTAATCTATTTTTATCATCTAAATATTTTGGGACTTCGGGGCTCCAGGTTCGAGGATCTGTGCTTGGAAATATCCCAGAGTAGTACGGACCTGGTTGACGTGGTAGACTCTCGGGACTTCTGTCTGGTCTTTAATCCTTGTGTGACTTCGACGCTCCAAATGCATGAAAACCATTGATCTGGGTGGCTTGTTGGATCTTCACCATTGCAATTTTAATATGTTTGATCCTACCATTTGAGCCCGAAATGGACTGTTCTAAATGATGCATTTGCTCATGGTTTTTCCCTATGCATACAACACACTCGACCAACCTATTGTAAGCTCAATTAAAGGCAAACAAGACGATAGGTAATTCGAACCAAGTCACAATATGTGTTTATCCTTCAAGAAAAATAGAAAAACTCTCCACAAAGAATCAATCAAGCAAGCCAACAAAGAAAACCAATTTATTGAACATATGGGAAATCAAATTTATCAACTAGAAGAGGAAAAATTTGACGAAGGCATAGGGATATGAGAGAGGAGAGGCATGGGTGCATACCTAGGTTACAACATTGGCTCCAACTAGGGATAGCTTGTCCCTGTGAGGTGCTGAGAACTATAGATTGGTGTCGTAGGATTAAACGACTTCTCTTACCTTCCATTTCTTACCTCTTTTTTGTCTGCCAACCCTGTGTTATTTGCTACTTTCCTTCAGCCATGCATCTTATTGAACTGAAAATTGCAACTACACCGCAGTGCCTTTGTTGGGATATGGAGTCTTTATTCACACACAACTAGGTAATCAAATGCAAAATAAAAGGAAATTATCTATGGTACAGGAGGGATTTTCCCTCATCCTTAAACAAAGTAGTGTTTTAGGAAGCGCCCATTCACTGGACCTCCAAATATCTCTGCATCATCCAGATTGTGTAAGATAAACGTATTATTGCCCAGAGCTTCAACCACCTTAAAATGGCCAAACCAGACGTTGCCGAATTTACCATGCTTGGACTTATCATCCCTTCTGGCATCCCACCTTAATACCAGGTCACCTTTTTGAAATGTCTCCTTCTTGGTTTTCTTATCAAAGTTTGACTTGAACTTGTTCTGATATGCTTATGTCCTCTGCTCCAATGCTTCTCTTCTTTGTTGAACTTCTATAATCTAGAATATTCTCCTTTGGATGTCATTGGGCTCTTCAATCTCTTCTTGTAAGAATTTTAGGACCGGTATACCAAGCTGAGTGGGAAAAACAACATCTATGCCATAAACAAGATAGAATGGTGAGGTTCCCAAAGACTTCTTGGTGCTGATTTTGTCATCCCATAAAGCATACTTGAGTTTAGAGTCCCACGATTTCTTGTTTTCAGTCAACAACTTCTTAATGATCCTGATGAGAGTCTTGTTTGATGACTCTACTAAACCATTTCCCCGAGGATAATAGGGTGTGGAATGTGTCATGGAAATGTTATGACTACCACATAAGTCAATCATGGCTTTGGACTTGAATGCTTGGGCATTGTCTGTTACAAGCTTACTGGGGCAACAAAATCTGGCAAAAATATTGGTTTCTAGGAAGTTCATGATCACCTTGTCAGTGGATTTTCTGGTGGGCATAACCTCAATCCTTTTGGTGAAGTAGTCGGTGAAAGTGAGGATCCACTTATGTTGTCCACTGGAGGGTGGATTTATCTCTCCTATGAAGTCTAACCCCCATTGCTGAAATGGACTACTGGCAATGATAGGTTTCAGGGGTAGTGATAGTAACTTCTGTTTTCCTGCAAATATTTGACATTCATTGCAAGCTCTAACAGTGGCAAACACATCAACATCTTAGAGTCATTTTTCTTCAATGTCGTCACTACAATATTCACTTGAATATGCACAAGTGCATTTTCTACGTTGAAACTGAAAGAATCCTGGGCTTCATTGTCTCCCAATATGGGATTCGGGTTGATCCTTTAAAGGTTGAGGCCATATTATCCTTACCTCCTCCGACAACCCTACACCAACACCAAAGTTTGCAAGGGAAGGAAAACTTCTTATGTCGTTTCGTCCGTAATTATGCGGAAATTACGAAAGGATTTTTGTGTCTGTTGAAAAAGGATGTCCCTTTAATCTAGGACGACCAAGCCCAACAATCATTTGATGATATCAAACATGCATTAAATCATTCTCCATTACTCCACCCCCCAATTATACGAGATATTATATCCTTTACCTTGTCGCATCCATTTCCACCATCAGAATGGTATTAGTTCAAGAGGATGACAATGGCGAAGAAAACATCATTTATTACCTAAGTAAGAGCCTCACATGCCCTGCAATTCATTATTCGCACGTGGAGAAGTTGGCTTTGGCAATAGTCATTGTTTTTCAAAGATTTCGCCATTACATTTTTCTTCGCAAAACCTTAATCCTTGCAGATTCCAACACTATGTACCACATATTGACACGTCAAGTACTAGGGGGAATATAATCACGATGGATCGTCATTCTCCAAGAATTCAATTTGGAATTTGCAAAATCAAATCAAAGAAATCTTTGATTTTTTTCAAGCTTGCGTGATCTTCCCTGTACCAATGAACAAAATTTGCCCATTGACTCTCTTCCTGATGAGTCATTGTTCCTCATTAGTACATCCAATCCATGGTATAGAGATATCACTTTGTATCTCCAAACCCAACTCTTTTGGCCTGAGCTATCTCGTGAAGACTGTCATCATATTCGCCATCATGCGAAACATTACCTCATCATTGGCGACACTTTATATCACCGAGGTATTGACTCTATTTTATGAAAATGATTAACTCATGAAGAAGCTGAACATGTTTTAAATGACTGTCACTCTGGAGCTTGTGGCGGTCATCTTTCTGTGATGGATACATCCTAGAAAATCTTACACGCAAGGTATTTCTAGTCCTCGATATTCAAAGATTGTATATATGTCATTAAGAAATTCCAAACATGTCAAGCTTTTCATCATAAAGCGTGCTCACATCCTGCTCCACTTCATCCAGTAGTTGTCACCGGCCCTTTTGCAAAATGGGGTATCGAATTTATGCAATGTAATCCTACCTCAGCTGGGGGGCATGGGTATATTATAATAGCAATCGACTATTTCACTAAATGGGATGAGGGTATGCCTACATTCACATATGATGGAAAAAATGTTGAGTTATTCATATTCAATCATATTATTACTAAATTCAGAGTCCTACAAGCCATCATTACTGATCATTGTTCACACTTCTGTAACCATATGATGGCTGAATTAAGCATTAAATTTGGTTTTGTCCATGAGAACTCATCCCCGTACTATCCCCAAGCAAATGGACAAGTAGAGGCCATTAATAAGGTCTTGAAAACCATGATCCAACAGATGGTGGGGCCACAAAAATGAAATTGGCACTTAAAAAGTTTCTTGACACTTTGGTATTACAGGATTTTTGTAAAAACTGCCACTGGATTTACTCCTTTCCAATTGGTTTATGGCCTAGAGGCAGTCTTACCGATTGAATGAAAAATTCCATCGCTCAAACTAGCCATCAAACTCCTACCCAACAACTCTATTGCGGAGGAACAATTCTTGTATTTGATGAAACTTGGCGAGACTCGTTGTGATGTTGCTCTCACCAATGAGACACATAAAAAGCGCATCAAGACTTAATATGAAAAATCTGTTTGACCTCGTGCCTTTGAAGAAGGTGACATGGTTTTAGTTTGTGACTAAGACCACGATAAAATAGGGGCAGGTAAGTTAGAACCCAAGTGGCACAACCCTTACATTGTGAAACGAGCACTACAAAAGGGTGTGTATGAACTAGTTGATTACAATGGAATCCTTTTGAAGGAGCCTCAGAATGGGCTCTACCTAAAAAAGTACTATGCTTAGGAACATCTTGCATTCGTGCTTTGTATATTACTGTACCATACATTTGATGTGTTTTGGTTGTGGTGTGATTTTCTCTTTTGCATGTAGGGTTTTGTTTCACCTATGGTCACTTATCCTTCTTTGTGCTTGAATGCACAGATGTCAGTTTCCTTTCCTGTATACTTTGGATTTGTGGACAATGCTAGTCGATGTACCCAGAATCATGCTTCTGCAGCTTGGGCAGTCTATTCCCCCACTGACTAGTTAATGAGTTCGAGAGGAGTTTTCCTTATCCCTGCGACAAATAACGTCGCAAAATATCATGTTGTTATTAAACTTTTCACTGAGGTCTCCTCTTTTGGCATATCTCACTTGATTGTTAGTCTCAAATCTCAACTTGTGGTCTTTCAAATAAACTGCATTTATTCCATTTGTGATCCTACATTACTTCATCTTTATCTAAGTGTTCGCCTCCTTGAAATATCATTTGATTACGTCCAATATCGTCATATACCAAGGGAGTTTAACACAACAATTGATTCACTAGAAAATTTCATGTTAGAATAGCATCTAACACATACATAAATCATAAAGCATATAAAAGTGCAAAAAATGAAAACCATCATTCGATTGAATACTTAAGAATAAACAACCAAAACAAAACCATACATACATACATAGATACACACACACACACACACACACACACACACACACACACACACACACATATATATCGTAGAAAAAGTTTTTCTACATCATAAAATCCAAAAGTACATAGGGGTAAAAACTAGGCTACATCGTCCATACATCATCGCAAAACTAGGACAATACATAATACTCTACTCATAATCATGTGGCACATTGCGCTCATGATAACATACAACTGCTCACACCACTCGACGTAACAAATAGTTAATTCCCAAAGGAACTCCCACTGTGTGCTTCTGGAGATGATAAGTAACCTCCCCCATCCGCATCGCGGGAACATCCATGGTGTGCCCCCTTATGTTACTTTCCACATCTTGAATCCCTCCAGTGTTGGCTTCCTCTGTTTGATGAGACTCTCCGCATCGGTGCAATGGTGACATACATATCAGTCGCACTGCTCTTCGATCTATGAGATAAAAAAAAAACACTTTTAGATTCCTTTTGCGCACACACACACACACACACACACACACACAC
>JASDQU010500893.1:49776-60628 GCA_032191745.1 Picea mariana | reverse complement strand
AACTCTTTAAATTTATCAAATACCTCAGATTTATTTCTAAGAAAATAAATCCATGTGTTCCTTGAGAAATCATCCATGAATGAAACATAATACACAGATTTACCTAAGGATGGAACATGAATATGTCCAAACACATCACTGTGTATCAAATCTAAGATCCCCTTTGCTCTTGTAACACCAGATGGGAATCTTACTCGATTATGTTTTTCATATATGCAATGTTCATAGAAATCAAAATCTAGAGTGCAATTAGACATACCTTCAACCATACCTTTACCATGTAGTGTTCGAAGGCCCTTTTCTCAAATATGCCCCAGTCTTTGATGACACAGCATGGTCTTATTTCCAGGGACAATATTGGTCTTGTCTTCTTTATTTGTCTACTCAGGGACAACAGAACTATTACACCCATTAGTATAAGTGCTTCCCAAAAAATTGTACACACCGAACTCCCCTCATCAACACCATTGCTCCTCGTACCATCTTGCAAGTTCCCTTTCCAAATACAATATCTACTCCTACATCATCCAACTTGCTTACATATATTAGGCTCCTGGCTAGTTTTGGAATGTGCAGAACCCCATGGAGAGTTCTAGTCCTTCCATCTTTTAGCAACAACTTAACCCTTCCACGTCCCATGATTTTGGATTTCGAGTCATCTCCTAAGAATACATCACCACCATCGTATTTTTCATATTCAGAGAACTAATCCCTGTGAGGAGTCATATGGGATGACGCACCTGAGTCGATCAACCATACATCACGGTCTGCATGTGCACCTGTAGATGCCAGGTAAAAATCACCTCCTTAAGTGGAGGTTTTCGCCTCTGTGGAAGAGGTACTATAAGATCCCTTTGGTTTATCAACCTTCTTATACTTGCAATCTTTCTTATAATTCCCTGTTTTACCACACTTCCAACATTTCCTCAAAGATTTTCGTGGAGACTTAGATCTACCGATAGATTTAGATCTCCCCCCTCGGAAGACTTACTAGGATTCTTGTCTTGGGTACGCCCTCTTACAAATAAAGAATTTGTGCTATGATCATCCATGATTTTCTGCCTCATCTCTTCAGATAAAAAGGATGCAACTACATACTCATACTTAAATGTAGATTGAGTGGTACTACCAATTGCTACAACCATATTATCCCAAGAGTCTGGAAAAGAACATAACAAAGTAATACACTTATCTTCTTCTGTAATCGTAATATTAACAGAGACAGGTTGACTTACCAGAGTATTAAAGGCATTTAGATGTTTTGTCATAGAATCTCCATCTTCCATCCTAAGACGATACAACTTCTTTCGAAGAAACAACTTTTTTACCAGGGACTTTGAATGATACAAATTCCCTAACTTATCCCATAGTTCCTTGGCTGTAGATTCTCTCAATACATTCAACAACATCGAATTTTCCAGGCAGAGTCGAATAGTACTCCTAACTCTTCTATCCAACTTCTCCCAATCTTCCTTCGACATACCCGTAGGTGGTGTACTAGTAGTTTTTGTACTAGTAGGTTGTGTACCAGTCGACTGTGTGCTAGTAGGCTACGTACCAATAGGCTCTGTACCAGGATCCATAATGATCCATTGTTATTTTTCTACAAGAAGGTCCTCCATCTTGAGCTTCCATAGCTCAAAGTTTTTATTGTTGAACTTCTCTATATCGATTCTAGAAGAGCTCGCCATTCCTCTTTCTACACACAAATATCCAATGCAAAATCTCCCACTAAACCCAGGTTTATCATAGACCCAAGATAAACTTGATCTATCAAGACCGAGCCAAACCTCAGCAACAAAGGCGTTCCTTTGAAGTTAAAAACGAGCTATGATACCATAGGTAATATTTAAACCTATGAATTAAAGCAATGCATATAGATTCTTAAGAAAAACAAAAATTAATCAATGGCTCATCCACATAGTACACATAAATTTATACTGGAAACCCTTAACTGGGAGAAAACCTTTCAACACATCATTGTATTAATTTCACAACTCACCATACAATATATATACAATGTTTTTAGGTATTCCGTAGATACCAAAATCCTAATCCCTTAATCCGAGATTAATTTAGAAAACCACTAAAAATAGAAAAATCCACTAAAATAGAAAGAACGCCCAAAAACAAATTTTTGGGGTGCTGCCCCAAACCCCCTCGACTCCGGGCTACCTTCCAGATCTATACATTGTGTGTAACCAAGGGGGGCCATACCTACCCCCCATGGGATCCCCCTAGGAAGCTCTCGATGCACATGACACAAAGGACACTACTAGGGAGGGATCATTAGATGCAGTTGTTGAATCTGACGCGCCCACACACACACATGCAAAGAATATAACACATAGCCAACAAGTATATGGGTTGGAATGAGAGAGATAGAATACTGTGTCTTGGTTTCTTTTCCCTGGTGGCCTCATAGTCCAGTATGGGGGTAGTATCTACACTAGATTCCTGCAGTTGGGTGGAACATTGTTGTTAGGTATCCAATTTCTCAGACCATTTTTTGTTAAAAGATAAGTCTTCTTGTTTATTAATATGCAAAATTATTGTTATTCTCTATTATAGAAAATATAGGTACTATGAATGTTGTGTGTGATCATTTATGATTATGTTCTTGGGCATTTGGTTGTCATGAAATTATGATAATCCATGCTAGTTTAATTCATTACATTTTTCTACTTTACAATGTGCATTTTTTTCATTCTAGTCCTATTGGGGAGCTTGTCTCTACTCGTATTAAGAGAAATTGCCTCTAATGGATGGAATTTGATATCCTTGTTTTTTTCTACCCACCCAATGTTGGATGATGGGTGGGGAAAACAAAATGTGGTATAAGAGATATGTTATAATGATATGTTGTATTGGGAAAAATTATGAGTGCTCAAATGGAATTTGTGGTTGCATGCCAACTATTTGAAAAAAATCCTAAATGAAAATTGGGGATAAATTCTACAAGCATCCTATGAGATGGATATAAAAGTGGGCTATATATGAATTCAAGAGGTTCATGGTTTGACTCCAAGAAATTTCTAGGTGAATTGAGTATTCTTTTTTTTCATTCCCATGTGAATAAATCCACCCAATAACCTTTTATTTTTAAAATATCATCATGAGAGACATTGATAGATGTTAGAGACATTTATATTTAGAAAAAATCAATGGATGTGCTCCATGAATATTAATAGTGGAGGTGAATCATGGCACTTAATATGCACAAACCTTATTAAGTTGATGATGAAGGTTTTTATTTCCATGAATGGCCAGGATTGTGCCTACTAATCAAGATCAATGGTTTAGATATTTTGTGCAAATGGAAGTATTTAGAGAGGATGAAGTCTTGTATTGTCATGAATGACTAGGATTAGGACCTCTCATGATGAATTGAGGAGATATAAGACTTCTAGACTTAGTCAAGGAAAATAGATCTATGATGGATATGTTCTCATGATAGATGGTAAAAGGATGGAGAAGAGAGAATTCTCTTACCATGAATGGTTTATAATTAATTGAGAAATATATATATATATATATATATATATATATGGTGGAGATATTATTGCAACAAATGGGAAAAGGATGGAGGAGAGAAAATGATCCTATCACAAATGATCCAAATTTAGTTGGTGAAATAGATCTATAGTGGAGATCTTCTTGTAGGAGATGGATATTTTAGATGGAGGAGAGAGAGGGGGATGCTAAAAATGACCTATATTTAGTTGATGAAATAAATCAACGGTCAATAAGATCTTGTGGGAGATGGATATTTCAAATGGAAGAGAGAGAGAGAGGGGATGATGAAAATGACCTATTTTAGTTGGTGAATCATGATTGATGATTCATATCCCATCACAATGATTGGGTGTTCATTTTTCCACAAACGGTCGAGATTTCAACCATGGGTTTTATATTGATGGTCTAAGATCCCACACATGGGTTCTCCTTTGTAGTGTAAAATATTGTGGTTGGAGGTGACGGAAAAAGAGTGACTCGTTGTCCCATCGACCTAGGAAAATGTGCCATGTGGAAGGCCAAAGAGCACCATGAGGCCTACATATACGTGATTAAGGACTATGGCCCATGTAATACCCTTTTATTCTCATGACCATGAAAATAATGAAAATGGGTTTCATCCATGGGGGATCCAAGTTAGCAGAAAAATCCAAGGCCCATGAGTTTAGGGTGACATGGCAGTGTCAGGTTGTGATACATAGTCTCTAGGTGGTTCCCACTTCCACATAAACATGTGACACGTGGAATGACACACAAGTAGAAGCTTTATTTAAAACRTGTAGAACCAAAATACTATTTTATCCATAACAASAGAACACACGTAAAATAGAGGTGAAAATTTAGGYGGAAGTCTACAACATCAAGCCCYATAAAATTGGCATTGAGGGTAGAATTGAAGATTTGACCCTAGAATTCTGAAAATTGGAAAATGATAGTTTTGAAGGAGCAAAATGGTAMTCTTTTTCAGTTGCTCCATTGCTAATGAAATTTGGATAGTAAGGAATGTGGGCAGACACAAGGAAACCTAGATGAGTGTTTCAATAGATTCCAAAGGGTTTGGAACAAGATTGAAAAAATAGGGAAAAATACACTATTTCAAGATACTTTTTAATAGTTTTGGAAACTATAAATGTAGGAAAAGTGACCTAAGATAACAAATCTAGAAAATCTTTCTAAGTCAACATTTAATATTTTCAATGCTCTAGACAAGACAACTTTTTCCTAGTAAATTTTTTATGGATCTTTATTATTTGAAAGATAATTTTTTGGCCAGATTTTCTATCACTAGAAAAAAGTGCAAAAAGTGTATAGTTGGCTATTCCATATTAATGAAGAAAATGAATATATTATTGGATCATTGAGATAAAGGTTGTTGAGTGTTTCCAACCGTAATTACTATCGATGCTTTATACACAAGTTTTCCTAGTTCTTACTAGATTGTTTTCTACAATATGAAAATGTAGAGATAAAGCCCAATGGATGTAGAAATGAAGTGAGTCCTCTAGATATTGTAGAGACTATGAGAATTCTGAGAGTGGAATCAGAGAAACAAGGAAGACAATGAAAGGTTGATTCAATCTCATGAGGAATAGAACTAGTTGAATGTTGTCATGCTACAAATTTTGATAGATATACATAAGCAAATATATCATGGGTAGAGATCAAATAATGTTGGTGGAAGTGGGAAATACTCAAGAAGTAATTATCCCAAGAGGTCCCATAGTAAAATAAAGACCTCTAGAGATGGGACATACACACCATCATAATACTTTGTTAGTGGGTTATCTACCTCTAAAGAGTCCTTGAGCAATTCAAGATTTTCCTTTCATAGGAATAGGAGTAAGAATCTTTTTCGAGACAAATTACATGGATAATTTAGAAAGGGAAAACCCTCTACATTAGTGAAATTAAATATGGACAAGAGATGAGGCCTGACTCCTTGGGATGAGGAAATATTTCAAAGTCCATGATTATTTTAGAAACATGAGGGCCATAGTTCCATATTCAATTTGAATGGTAGTGATTCAATTTAGTGGGAGGATATTAGGAAATTTAAGTAAATTAGTGAAATAAATATTGTTTAGAACCAGTTCAATAAGAAATTTTAGAAAAAGTATCATTTTGATAGATACTATGATGGTAAAATCAAACAATTCCATGAATTAAATTTGGGGAAAATGACCATGGATGAATATGAAAATAAATTCTTAGAGCTACTAAGGTATGTTAAGTATATTAGAGATGAGAAGGTAAAGATCCAATATTTCCTAAGTGGATTACCTTAGTCTTATAAAGACATAATTGAGAGTGATGAACCTCAAACCTTGGATAAGACCATTAGAAAGGATAAGTACTATTATGATCAAATTAAAAAAACTTAGAACTCCAAAGACATGGAACGAAAATAAGAAGGAGAAGCTTGAACATCAAAAGAAAGGTGTTGGCATAGGGGCAGACCCATGGTTCAATGCTACAACAACGCACCAAGAAAACCCTAACTACCGACCCTTTCGGAAACACCTGTGAAGAAGATGAAGTCTCACCCAAGGTAGAGGCAGGGGTGGTTGCAGGACTCAGATGTCTGCAACCTTAGCTGGGACACAAATCTATGATTCTAAAACTTAACAGATAACTTAGCAATTAATCTTCATCAATATTCAGTTCATAGTAACAACGCAGACGTACCCTAATTACAGAGTATCGTAGTATGCAACCAGATTCATCATCTAATAACACTTAACATAAAATGAACACATTAGATCTAGTAGATTCAAGTACTAAGCACATCCATATAGGTCAGATCTAGCATTCATTCACATGATTAGGCACAAAGCAACATCAGATCTATCTAACATTCATCACATAGAAACACATCGATACATCGCACAAAGCAGATCAACACAACATGTACGTGGTTCACCCCCACCCCGGGGCTACGCCCACCAACTCTTCTTCTTTATTAATGTCCTTAATCAATTACAACACACAGTCATCAAAAACCCTTCTGTGCATAGGACAAAATATCTGTGCAACTCGCTAGATCCTTCTTCCTTGCATTGTAGCACAAAACCTTCTATAATCTCTATAATAACTTGCACTTAGCTCTATAACCCTTCTATAGTCATGCACAAAGAACTACTAGCACTTAGCTTACATCACATAGATAAGCTACCGTCCTCTTACTTACTTCACCTAGACATCTATTTATACATACAAAAGTGGGCCTAAGCATGGGTGAACCAACGGGCCGACATCCTTTTCCCATTACATTGTCCCAAAACCCAAAAAGGGGCTCGAAAGTGGGCTGAGATCCCATGATATTTGATTCGTCTAGAGCTCCATATTCGACAGGCTGTTGAAGTCCCAAAAATGGTCAAGTATGACCAAGTGTTCCTCAAAACTTGGTCAAGGGCCAACAGGCCCCCAACACTCACCTTTGACTCATCCCGAGTCACTCTGGTCTGAGCAATTCCGCTTCGAACGCCTTGAGCTTGGCTTGAGCTACTTCGATCTGCTGGTGCTACTACTTCTTTCTCAATGAACTCCTGAATAAGTGCATCATTGAATGGTCCTTCGAGGCACTATTCTGCTGTACTCACAACCAGTTCAAGTTCTACTCCTTGGCTTTCAAGTTCAGTGAATAATTTTCATGTCTTTTCTTGCACAGGTTGAAGTCATTGAGAGACTTCCATTACTTTACTCTGGAGTGTGCGTACTTGCTACTGGGTCGTGCATTGCTCTGGAAACCTCTTCATTCTCTCAACTGGTGACAAGGCCTTTAGTTGCGCTTGTAACATGTTTGCCTGCTGCTGTGCGTGTTGGAGCTGCGACTCTAACGCCTATAATTATGGATTTTCCGTGAGGCTTTCATACATCTGGGTGCTTCTGGAGCTCAGCTGCTTGTATTCCAAGGCAAAGTATTTTAGTCGGTCAATTGTGCTTCAGGCAGTGGCCTCTCTTAGATATCTTATTTCTTGAGGTGTCTCAGGCACAGTGCGAAGTTCTAGGTCTGCGATGCACTGTTGAAGTTGTTGGATCACTCCTTTCAGTTGTGACACATGTTGTGGAACTCATTCTTCTATATGGACTTTGATGATTGTCACAGAGAGAAGTGCTCTGTGAACCCGTTCCTATACTTCGAGTTTCTTTGTGAGAAACTATTCCCTATCTTGCTGTAGTGCTGCTTTCTCTTCCTCCCACTTTTCTTGAAGAGCTAGTTTTTCTTGTTCTACATTATTGCACTGGTCTAGAATATCTTTCTGTGCCTATGCCAAATCTTAGGTAGCTTGCGTTGTCTCTTCCTGAGCTCGTCGAAGGCGAGCTTCAACTTTATTGGCGATCTAGTGCAGTTGGGCTGGCTCATATCTTGGTTCTTCTGTTCCACTTATCGAGGGTGCAATAGAAACTGTGTGGCTAGATTGTAGTGCCTGCTACACTTCTCGAAGTTCACCCTTGATTCGACTAAAATCCTCCTCCTGCTTTGCTTCTTGCTTTTCCACGATCTCCAATGAAGCATCATTCAACGCAATGACTAAGAATTTGAGGTCGTCTAAGGTGAGGGTAGTGTTAAATGTAGCTCTGGTGGCTCTGGCTTTCTTTTGAGATGAAGGCTTTGGTGTGGTAACCTTCCTTTTCTTAGTTGTATCCTCTTTGTCTCTAGGCAGAGTAACTTCGCCTTTGTTTTTCTCGACTTCCATGCCACCTAGTTCTCCACCATCATATCCCTGCTCAGGTGAGGTCGAAGATGTCTCCACCGATGTGCTATGGACATCATGCACTTCATCATTTTTCTTCATTTTACTTGGTCCAGGTGTGTCCGACATAGTTTTAGGACTATCCACATCGGACATCTCTGCGGGGTCCACTGGAACAAGGAGGCTTGCTGACCATTCCTTGGTAATCTCCTCCAAGTCATATTCTGTCAATTTGTAATATGACTAGAGCTGCTATTTATGCTCATCAGCGCACACTATAATGTAGGTGAAGTGGTGGTCCATGCTAAACTTCATCAAGGGTCTAAACCTGTAAAGTGTGTTCGGGGTGATGCACGGTGTAGACTGGATTGCGATCTTCAACTGGTTGTAGTAGGCATAGAAGACGACATTGCACTACCACTGTTTTCTCATGTTGCTGGAATACCACAACGTACAAAACTTCGTGGCCAGTGGTTCAAAGGGTTCTATATCTAGGAAAGTGGCACCTTTTGGTAGCTCCCAGGCAATGAAAGCGATCAGTATAAGAAGCCAACTAAAGTGGAATTCATACCCTTGGTATTTTATTTCTCTGCAATCAATCTCTAGTTGGTTGACAAGGTACTACACCCAGTTCATATGTAATCCCTCTGTGCACTTCCCTGCGAGGTCGACCACGAATCTAGTCACTTGAGTTGGTCTATTATTATGAACTAACTTTCCCGTGATCAACTGATAGGAAGGTGCACTGTGCCACTCTGGATAGAGGCTACCTTGTAGCCTCGCATGCCCTTCTCGACATCACCATGGGTTTCCATAATTCTCTGCGCTAATGCCCAGTTGGAGGTCTTGCTAGGGATGAACTCCTGTGGGTCAGGGCCTTGCATGCTAATCCCTATGATCCGATTGATCAAGGTTGGACCCATAGTGATGCATCAGTTTAGCCATAGGTATCCTCCGTGATAGCAAGATAGAAGAAACTTTATGCACGCATTCACCTCCTAGTGTCTGCCAAAGTGTGGGATCTTCATAACATTCAACAATGTAGACTGTGCGAGGTTCTGGGTCCAAGACTGCAGGATGATCTTTGATTTATTTCCCTTCGTCTTCATTAGATACTTGTGTGGGGCAAGCATACTGTATACTTTCTTGTCGCTGAGGTTGAAGTCACTAAACTTTAACGCTGCGAGCTTGTCTTGATCGGCTCGAACTACGCGCACCCCTTTCAGAAGGTACATGGTGATCAAAGTATACTCAAAGTCTTTGGGTATACTGTCATGGTTAATACCACCATTCAAAGGTGGTATGTAAGTTGGGAGAATGCATGGAATAAGATTAGCATTTGCAATGTCGTCTCTGTGCTTTGTTCTTGTCTCTGTCGTGGTTCGGGAAGGTTCTGCTCCACGAGAAGTTGAGGGAGAATCTTGGAATCCTCCTGTTGATGATGCTTGCACACCTACAAACATCCTTCTTTCTGACATGACTCTCTCAGTCATTAATTCAACCAGAACTTCTTCGACTTCTTTCTCTACTGCGCTGAGCTCGTCCAACATACAAGCTCGAGGTCGATTAGATCGGGTGTGAACTGGATTCAGAAACTGGAATGGATGGTATGGGAGCAAGGCGATGATCATAGTGCAAAATAATCTTAGGTTGTGGGCTCAAGTTCTTAGTTATCAAAAGGTATTCTCGGTGCGCGGTGCAGCGGACTAAGTAAGAAAGTTAGCAATGGTCTGCTTGCAACGGGTATGAGGCGCCATTAACTCATGTTTTGTCCGTTATGGTGCGGTCTGATGGTCTAGTGTCAAACCATCAATGCTTTTTGACCCATTCAGAGCAACATTCGAATGGTTATATCAACTTCCAACGACTATATTACTTCGCCTTGACGAAGTGGCCTATGTCACTGGTCTGATATCTTGGCGAAGTTCAATTTCTGCAAGTTTCTCATTCTGCGAGGTTCCCTTTGAAGTATTTTGTAGTTTGTCGATCTTAGCTCTCCTTTTACTTAGTTTTTCTAGCCCTCTTTCCATTGAGCTTTGTCTTGGGGATTCTCTTCCCATTTTCATTCTTATTTTCCTTGAACATAGGTACTTTGTGCTGCTGAGATTCTCTCCTAAGACCCAGGGGTAATAATTCTTGTTTTTTTGGGACATGTGCTTCGGTCTTCTATGAGCCTTCTAACATTCTTTCATCTTCAACATCTAGGCCTCTAACGATAAGTGTCTTTGATGTATTCTCCTTTTATTTAATCAACTACGCAATCCTTCTGGTCATGAAATCTGTTAACTCTTTTCACTGTTGTTCTAAAATTTTTTCTTCTTCTTTCTTTCTGGCTTGATCTCTCTTAATCCAAGGTTTTCCAAGTAACATAGTAAATGTGGCTCTGTCCTAAATAAACTTGATAATCTCAAAATATTCTTTTGTCAAAGTTCCATTAGCATTTATAGATATCTGAGTGAGATTTCCACATAGGGTCACCAGATTTCCTCTAAAGAGTCCTATTCCTCTTAGTGAAGGGATCATAGCAGGTCTTCCTATAGCTTCCCAATTTCTCTCTGGCATGATGTTCACTAGTGTTTCTTCATCAAGAACACATTCAATGTCGAAATATCCTATTCTTACTTCGATGCATTCTTTTTCTT
>JASDQU010500893.1:24905-38658 GCA_032191745.1 Picea mariana | reverse complement strand
TGATAAAGTGTCGGGACTTCCTCCAAAGAGGGATATTGATTTCACAATTAATAATTTGCACTAGTGTTCGAGACTCCTTATAGAATGAGTGCCCAATAATTATTGGATTTGAAAATTCAATTATAAATGTTGTTAGAAAATGGATACATTCAACCAAGTGTATCTCCATGGGGAGCACCAACATTATTTTTGAAAAATAAAGATAGAAATCTTAGGTTGTGCATTGATTACAAGTAGCTAAATAAAGTTAAAATGAAGAACATGTATCCATTACCTCAGAATGATGACTTGTTTGATCAAATGAGAGGAGAAAACGTCTTTTCAAAGATTGATTTGAGGTCTAGTTATCATCAAGTAAGAATTAGTGAAGAAGACATTCATAAGACAACCTTTAGAACAAGGCATGACCACTGTGAATTTGTGATGGCGCCATTTGGTCTCACTAATGCACTAACTATATTCATGTGTCTCATGAATATTGTTTCAATAAGTACTTAGAAGAATTTGTGTTGGTTTTCTTGGATGAAACAAAGATACAATCTTAACGAGAACTCTCTAGAATTCTCAATTATTTTTAATAGTAAAGGGGGGAAGATTTCATTAATTCAAAACAACATGTAAAGACACTAGAATATTACATCAGTTTAAAAATTCAAAGGGCGAGCTTCTAAACTGCTCAACCCATAATCCAATTTGCCTACTGGCTGCATAACAAAGAATTTTGATACAAATCATTGTCCATAGTGCCGAACTGTATATATTCTAAATAAAACCCTCATAATGCGAGTGAAAAAACAAGTCATAGAATAGAGATATAGGGAAATAATCCTTCCAACTTGAATTAATTAATTAGAAACCAGAGCAGGAACATTCAAATCCAACTGAGGAAGGGCCTTGACTAGAGACAATGCTACTTCATAAATGTCATTGTTTGCCCGAGTTGGTGAACCATGGGATGAACTGAGGCACATTTCCTTGATTCAAGACTAAAGAACCACACATTCATCCTAGAGTTGTTAAATACTTTGGCACTATTGCATAGAAAACTCTAGGACCAATAACACCTGGGACAAGATCTCACTAAATTGGATTTACAGAGAGTGAACAGTGGTGTGCAATCCCCTATTTCTTCTTCCACCAAGTCCAGCTGCTTGGTCCAACATCAGGAGATTCCTTTCTCCATGAATCATGGAGACCACAGGGAGAAACGAGATAATGGGAAAGGAGCATCTTGTAAGATACCCAATGAATCTCCCACCAAGCCGAGGATTCCACAATGCATGGCAATGCTCTCTTTTAAATAGAAATATGCATAAGCGGGGGCTAGTGAGGATGGACAAATATCTGCACTAAAAAACCACATACATGCATGGTTGCAGGTACTGAAATTGACTTCCATGATGCTATCATCCCTCCCACATGCACCCATAAGTGAAAGGGGAAGTGGGGGAAAAAACTGCGTAGTATTGAAGGATTTAAGGAAGCATCGGGGCAGTGCATGACTAGCATGTGGCTCTACTATGTATATGTGGAGGTTAAATAAAGATATAAAGTTGAAAGGTTTGCACAAAGTCATATAAGGTTAATTTCAGATTAAGTGTGAATTGTGCTCTATATGGCATGAAATGAAAAAGTTAAAAAGTGTGACGGGTATATTGGCTTGAATAAAATAAGAGGCTTATGTCATTTATAAAAGTGAGTCATGAACAAATATATTGTCAAAGTTTAGTAATTGGTCACTTAATTGACATGAGTTTGAAATATTTGTAACATGGAGTCATATATGGGTCTTGGTCATTAGTAAAATGATAATGTAATGGGCATGGTGTTAATTTGTAGAGAATGCCAAAGTTTGAAGTTGAAGTCGAGTTAAGTTCAAGTGTGAGTGGAAATATTTTGGGTATGGAATAAAGATTTTGTAAAGCTATAGTGAAGTCAAAGCAAAGTTAAGTGAGTCAAATTCAACAAAATTCAAGTCTATGTTTGAGTTCAAGTCACAATTTGTAACTGCATTGGTTCTTTGTATTGAGATTGCATTTGAGGACAAAGTTTGAGGTGTTAAAAATTTTGGGTGCATGCTCAGTGGTATCCGGCATATTCATAATCATTGTATTTTGAAATATGGTTGCATGATCGGCTGAACCTGACACTCGATATGTTGTATTATTTCTTGACAAGCAAGCGTGAATAATTAAGGCAAGCGAGTATGAATCATTACCAATTTTAAACATGGGAAAAGGAGGAAAAATACTTCAAACAACTAATCAAGAAATTGAACTATTACAACAAGACCTTGATAATTCTTTACAAGAAATAGACAGGTTACAGGAACAAAAACAATCCATAATTGGCAAAGTTGCACAATTAAGAACACGAGATAATGAACTTCATCAAGAATTTGTTTATTTTTCTACACAATGCATCAACACATTAGAAGAAAATTTGACATCACTAGATAAATTTGTTGATGATCTTTTCAAAATTGAAGATCAAAAGGAAAAATTGATAGAATCACTGCAACAAGAATTATTGGCAAAGGAGAATGTGTGTTAGCACTCACAAATTAAGTTAAACAACTAAAACAAGAAAAAAATAATGTGTGATGCAATGTGTGACACATGATTTTCTTTAAAAGTTTGATAGTTCACCCGATAATGATGATTTGATTGATAAGGATGTACATGTATCTCTCTCATGTTATGAGTCTCGACAAAATGGTCATGGTGATAATGAAGATGATGATTCTGTTGTTATTTCTGAAGTTAAATTTGATAATGAAGATGATGAAATTGATTTCTTTGAAAATCATACTAAAGGAATAGGTTCAAAACTTATGCATATAATCAGATTTGATGGTAAATGTTTAGGCAAGAATGGGTAAGGCATCTAAAATCCCATACAAGTATGTATAAGGCCAATAAATGTAGGCCTTGGTTATGAAGGAAACACAACTAATGATGACATCAAATTTGTAAAAGAAGAATCATCGACAACAAATGAATCATCTATAAGTAGCGACAGAAGCAAGGAACCGAGAGAAACAACCTCAACAACAAATCAAGTGCATAAACATGAACAATGTTGCAGTCAATGTAGAAGAAAAGGACATGCATAGGTAAAATGTTGGAATTTACATCCTTGTTATATTTGTGGTCTCAAAAATCATGATCATCATAAGTTTTGGAACATAGATATATCAAAGACTCATATACAAGTACAATGTGGTTGGATTGATGTGCAAGAATGGAAAAACTTTACTTCCATGTTGAAAGGATTTTACAAGTTGAAATATTCTAATATCTCTCATRTAAAGGCCATGAGTTAGTTGATCTTCAAAGTCAATTTTTTATTAAGGAGYTGTCCAAAGAGTCATAGGAAAGAGTTGTTTGTTTATTCTAATTGAGTCATTTCTTTCAGTAAATCAAATCATGAGTCATTTTTTGTTGCATTGGTTCATGACGATCCATAAACCACTTGTTAAGGTTAAGGGTAAGCCAAAACTCTAGATATGTTGTAATGGTTATGGATAAGCCAAGGAAAACCCAGGATATGATATATTGGTTGAGGGTAAGCTGTAGAAAACCCATAGGAAGGTCAAGGGTAAGACAAAAGAAATCCTTGATATGAATATGAAGCAGTTCAGATGTTTGACTCAACATCCAGACTTATCTAGAATGGTGCAGCTCATGCACTATAAAAGAAGGCAATGACAACTAAAGATTTAGAAGACTAAAAATGATACAGAGAACAAAACAATGAATATGAGGAAGACTGAAGATGCATAAGAATGAAAATGAATATAGCTCAAATATCCAGTTTGAATCACAACTATTCATTAAGGGGGAGTATGAAGGAATAATTCATACTTGGGATAATTATATTGTGACATTATAATATGTAAAAATGAATATAATGCACAAAGGTGCACATATGAATTGAAGATGAAGACAAAGAGGGAAGATAGGGATGATGATGTCATGAAGATCACTTGAAATATTTATGGAGATAATCATGGAAGATATTGTGGATATTGTTATGGATTTGGTTTAACAAACACTTCTATTATGACATGGTTGTTATGGTAACCTATTCTTATATAAGGGACCTTATTGTACACTATTGTATCATGAGAGAATTATAGACCAATACAATATAAGGTTTCATGGTATTTTTGTTCTTATGTGCAATTATATGTGTGTATTGTTTGTTGCCTGATGCTCCTGAAACCAACAATAGCCTTATGCTGCCAGAATATAACCATAGAGACATTCCTGATGTTGTCTTCATAGTTGATTATTGGTACATCCACATACGAGAGAGAGAGGGATAAGGATTAGTCTCAGGAGCTTAGAGCCATGAAAGTGTTTCATGGTCTCACGATAAACATCTTGTTTTACTTTATTATATTGTAATATATAGATCTATGATATTTTCCCCTCCAATGCCTACAATTCTGTGTTTTATTTGCAAACATTGACAAAACTACCTTTTCTTGAGAAGGGTAGATTACATCTTGTTGTAATTTATATCCCTTTATGCCAAATGAGTGTGAGGAAGGTGTATTTCATTGCTTGTGTGTAGGTGAATGATTGCAAGAGTTAGGAGTGGAGTCTTGGAGATTCATCAGATGGGATCATGCAAGGACAAACACTGGTAAATGGTAAGTCATGTCCTCCCTTATTGTTAACATAAATTGGATGTACAATTTTAGATCTATCGTGAAAAGTCATAGTGATCTATCCCCTATTTGTCCTTGACCCTAGTGAAGTTAGTGAGAGATATTACTTATATGTAGGTGAGATTCTCTAATAACACTTCCCCCCTCTCCCTCCCTCCACACGCTTCCTATAGACCATCACAACAAGTGACTAGTTTTTTTTGTTTGTTTCGTTTTTCCCTCTTTTTATTTTTATTTTCATTTTTGTTTTTTTGGTCTTTTTTCTCTTTCTTTTTTTGCATTTTTTGTTTAATTTCTCAACTTTTTAAATTTTGTTGTTATAAGGTATTTTTTTTTTTTGGTTTTATTTTTTATTTTTTAACCCGGGTTACGATTTGTTTTGAAAGGTGTTTTTTCATTAAAAAAAACTAGTTTGCAGTTTTTTTTTTTTTTCAATTTAGTTAATTTTTAATGTAAATTTAAAATAAAATAAAATTCGTTACTAGACAATATTTCAAGTAATGATTTAGGGGATGATTTTTTATTTTATTTTATTTGTGACGATACTAATTGTCAAGGCCATGGTTTCAATTAAGTCATAATTTTAATTAAAAAAAAATGGTACTATTGATAGCATCACTTTTCAACTCGAGAGTTAATTTTAAGGTTTTTGTTTGCAATGGCATCGATCGTCAAGGAAAAATATGGATTTTTTGGGCCAGAGTTCCCAGTTTGAGGTCACAATTCTTGTCAAGTTGGTAACCATGTTATGATATTCTTATTTATTCTAAGAATAAAGAAGAGCATGAGTATATTTGAAAATGGTTTTGTAACTTCTAAGAGAACTTAAGTTGTATGCAAAATTAAGCAAATGCGAATTCTATCAAAAGAAAATTCATTATTTGGGTCACATTATTTCAAAAGAAGGAATATTTGTGGATACAAAGAAGATTGAGGCAATAATGAATTGGTCCACTCCAAAGAATATAACATATAAGCGATCTTTTATGGGTCTTTCTAGCTATTATAGAAGATTCATTGAGGGATCTACCAAGATTGTACATCCAATCACTTCGTTGTAGAATAAGGGAGTAAATTTTGAATGGAAACACATGTGTGAGGAGAGATTTTAATTATTGAAGAAGATTCTCACTAGTGCTCCAACTTTTAAAATTGCACATCCTAGTAAATATTTTGTTGTGAGCATAGATGCTTGTAAAGAAGGACTCAATGGATTTCTTATGCAAGATAATCATGTAGTAAGTTATGAGTCACATAAGATGAAAGAACATGAGAAAATTTTGTTAACCAAGACTTGGAACTTGTTGCAATGTTGCATATTTTGAAAATGCGGAGGCACTATTTAATAGGAAAGAGGTTCCATCTTAGCACTTATCATAATGGCTTGAAGTATTAATTTGAGTAGCCAAATTTAAATGCCACTCAAGATAGATGACTAGAATTTCTTTTTGAGTTTGATTTTGATATTAACCACACAAAGGGAAAATAAAATAAAATTGTTGATGCACTCAAAAAAAAGATTCATGTGTCAGTTGTTAGCATTTGTAAATCAGATTTAAAGAAGAGATTTATTGACTCCCTTGTTGAGGATGAACACTACATTCAAGTGAAATGTGGAATGCAACAAGATAAATTAGAAAAGAATATCAAGGTTGTCAACTAAATGATTAGGGTCTTCTTGTTTACAAAAAATAGAATATATATTATCAGGTCTTCATATTTGAGTAGAATTATCATGAATGAAATACACAAAATTCCATATTATGGACATCCAAGATACTGGGAAATGATTGCTATAACAAGAAAACGATATTTGTTTCCCAGGATGAAGAACGATGTTTCCAAATACATTGCTAGATGTATGAAATGTTATCAATTTTAAGAACAAATATCAATGCATAACGAGTTTATTACAACATTTTCCAACTCTAGAATGGAAATGGGAGGTAGTAACTATGGATTTTATTATTGGGTTACCAACTACATCAAGTCAATATGATTTTATCATGGTTGTGGTAGACAAGTTATTCAAATAAACACATTTTATTCCTATTAATTCCACTTACAAGATTGATGATATTACAAGCATATTCATGAGAAAAATATTCAGATTGCATGGGTTACCTAAAGAAATTGTATCTAACAGGGATACCAAGTTTACATCTAACTTTTGGAAGAGTCTCTTATAAGACTTGGGTACCTATTGGAATTTTAGTATTACTTACCATCCATGGACATGTGCAAAGAATGAAAGAGTAAATCAAGTGATTGAAGACATGCTTCAGATGTATGTGATGGGAAAACCATCCAAGTGGTAGAATTATCTAAACTTGGTAGAGTTTGCATGTAACGATGGGCATAAAACATCATTGAAAATAATATTATTTGAGGATTTATATAGAAAAACATGTAGGCCACCAGTGTGATCAGATAATCTAGAAAACATAATTGTGCTTGTGTCAGAAATGCTTAAGGAAACAATAAATTGCTAAAAGTAAGAAGAATTTGAAGGTAGCTTGAGATAGATAGAAGAGATATGAAAATAGAAATAGAGTGCAAAGAGCATTTCACGTTGGGGATCATGCCTTCATCTAAGTTAGGCCAAGGAAGAGTTCATTGAAGCTTGGAAGTTGTGCCAAGATGGCACCAAGATACTATGGGTCATTTGAAGTGCTTGATAGGATAATGTCAATTGCACATAAACTTGCATTTCCTACTAACACTAAAGCTCATGATGTTTTCCAGGTTTATTTACTTAGGTAATATGTACATGATGCTAACTATGTAATTGATTGAGGTGTTATCTAGGTCGAACCAGAGGGATATTTTTAAACAAACTCATTTCACACATTGACATGAAAGTAACATTGCTTCAAAACCAATCCATTGGCCATGTAAAGGTGAAATGGAAGCACTCTATTCCAAATGAGGCTACATTGTAGTTGGAGGATGCCACGAAGGAAGCATACCTGATCCAGATTTATGAGAAGAACGAAAGGATATCAAATATATATAATATCACCACAAAGAAATAATGAAAAATAACAAAGATACAATAAAACTTGACTTATATTAAATAAGAAATATGTTGAAAACTATAAAATGCAGACTGAAAACAAGCTTGCTAGAATGGTGGCAACTTATCTCTGAGAAGAGCTGTGACGATTATGCTCATTTGCAAGAAGATGAGTACAATGAGGCTCTGAAGGACTTCTTACAATAAAAACTAATGCTGAAACCTTAGACATCCAAAAAATTATACCTAGGAGATGAAGTGCCAAAAGTCATGTGGGCCCCTTTGGGGTAAGTTACTACATCAACTTCCCAGGGTTGTAACTTTTGCATACGATCTCTGTTTAGGGTGCACGATAGCTTTTTGGAAAGGTATTGACGAGGAGATTCATTTAGGGGGATTAATAAGAGCCTTCAACTATTGTTGAGGTTCCCTATCGTGAAAAAACATCGTTTGGGCCTTCAAAATGGTCCCAGAAATTTGGGAACCAAAAAACTGCTAAAAATAGTAAGTTTCCAAAAAATTGTTTTGAGCCAGTTGGAAAAGGTGGGTGGACACCGAGATCCTCCTGAATAAATCCTCCCCCCTTAGGAAGAAATGGTCTCCATTGCATTGAGTGCCCCTATCAGAAGAGGAAAGTTTTGCTGAATTTGGCCCTTAGTGAGCCACTTGCCTTGGTGTAGGAGCTGCCCTGCTTTGACAACTTGATAAAGGTGAATCCTCTATTGGTGAGTTCCCTTGACCTTCCTATCCATGATATGAGTAGTGGATTCTTTTTCCATGTAGTCAGGGTTGAGCTCTATTGGTTTCAACTATTTTGTTATCTCCGAGGTGTCCAATAATGGTGGGAAATAAGGCCGAAGGAGGTCCACATTGGACACTGGGTGCAACCCAAGGAAGGGGGGAAGGTTGAACTCAAAACAGTTGTTACCCACAACCTTGGTCATGGTTTAAGGTCCATAATGGAGTGGAAAAAGATTCTTATGAGGCCATGTAAGGTGTTATTTCTGCAAGTGCAAGCAAACTTTGTCTCCCACCTGAAACTGGTGTGGCACCTGGTGTTGATCATGCTTGTAATTGGCATTGGAATTATGTAAAATATCCTGAACCTGTTGGCAGATGTGCTAGATCCTCTCAATGAACAATGTGGATTTATCAAATCCATTTGGAGCATGTGGCGAGTCTTCCTAGGTGGCCGCAAGGGGTAGTGCAACATCGATGGGACCCAATGGTTGAAATCCCAACCACACCTGAAAGGGATTGTGGTTGGTTGAGCTATGTATGACTCTATTGTAGCTGTGATGAACATAGAGAAGACTCTCATCCCAAGTGTGGGGGTGCTTGGAATTGTACACGCACAGGATGTGCATGATCATCTAGTTGATGACCTCGATTTGGCCATTCATATGGGGGTGGAAGGCAGTGGACTTGGTGAGCTTGGTGTCCAGTAGTGACCATAAGCTAAAACATAATGTGTTGAGGAACCAAATGTCCTGATATGAGATAATGGTTTGTGGGATCCCAAAGTGTACCCAAACTCGTTCAAAGAAGAGCTTGGAAGTGGCCTCCACTATGATACTCTTCTTGGAGGCAGCCAAAATCACCATCTTGGAAAAGTGATCAACAACCACAAAAACACAGTCATTTCCCCGCTTAGTGGATGGAATTCCCAACATGTAGTCCATTCATATGGATTCCTAGAGCTTGTCGGGAGTAGGTAGAGGAGTGTACATGCCTTATTTCTTAGTGGCCATTTTGGCAATAGCACAGGAAGTGCAAGACCATATATACTTGTTGACATCCAGTCGAAGTTTCATCCAGTAGAAATGTTGCTACAACACTTCCATTGTCTTTTCCATGCTGAAGTGTCATGCCATCCAACTTTAGTGGGCTTCCCAAATAAGCTTTTCTTTCTCTCTTGATGGAATGCAGAGATGGCCTAGATGGCATATCCTAAAGATGGAAATTTATGACAATTTTTTTTTCACCCAACATATGGTAGGTGTTGGTGAAGTCAATATCTGTCTCATAGAGGTGGGGCCATCCAGAGGTCTCGTGGCCACAAAAATATAACACTGTGGTGAGTGCCACGATTGGAGGTTGGATGAGGCAATCAACGACTTGGTTGGTACTTCCTATTTTATACTTGATGGTGATGTGTAATTGATACAAATATGTGGACCACTTCCGATGGCGATCATTCTACAATTTTCCTTGTGTCTGCATGAACTGCAATGACTTGTGATCAGTGTGGATGACTGTCTCCTTCCCGAGAATGTAATGCCTCCACTAGAGGTATGATTACACAATGGAGTACATTATTTTTTCATAAGTAGGGTACTTACAAACGACATCTGATAGTGTATCACTATGATAGGCCACGGGGTGGCTGTGCTGAGTGATGACTGCGCCCACAACATAGAAGAAGCATATGTCTTGATCTTAAAGGGCTGTTGCAGGTTAGGTAATGAAAGCACTGGGGCTGAGCATAAGCGTTGCTTCATATCATTGAATTCTTTCTGCTGGGATAGGCCCCACACAAATTTTTCTTTACCGCCACCTCTAGTTATTTGGTTAAGGGCCCATGCAATATGGGAGAATCCCAACATGAACCTGTGATAGAAATTGGCAAGGCCTAAGAAGCTATGAATCTCAGTGAGTTTGGTTTGGGCTGGACAATCACGAATGGCTTGGATCTTGGCTGGATCAAAATGCACACCATGCACATCAACAATGTATCCTAGGTACTGGACCTTGTCCATGCCGAAGGATCATTTTTTCAAGTTGGCATATAGCTTGTGCTGCCACAGAGTGTGCATAACCTGTTGAATATGCTGCAATTGTTCTTCCCAAGTCTTGATGTAGATAACGATGTCATCCAGATACATCACCACAAAATAATTAGTAAAAGGCCGCAAGATATCGTCCATAATCCTCATGAAATTTGTTGGGGCATTTGTTAAACCAAAGTGCATGAACATCCATTCAAAAAGACCTTCTTTTGACTTGAAGGAAGTTTTCCATACATCTGTCTATTCTATTGGGACCCGATGGTAGCTAGACTTCAAATCAACCATACTGAAGTATTTGTCTCCCTTGAGCTGATCAAGGAGATCGTCAATTCGAGGAATCAGGTATCGATTCCTGACTGTGATTTTATTTAGGGCCCGATTATCAACGCAGAGTCGTCGAGTCCTGTATTTATTCTGCACTAGCATGATTGGGCTTCCACAAGGTGATGAGATGGGTCGGATGTGCCCCTTGTGGAGTAGTTATTGGATCTAGCATTTGACCTCCTCTTTTTCTAGCAGAGACCGATGATAGACTGGCCCATTGGGTAGCAATGCATGGGTCATATCAATGGTATGCTTGACCTAATAGTGAAGAGGTACCCCTGTAATTGATGAGAAGATGTACTTGTATTCTTCCATGAACTTATCCACTTTCTTCTACTGCATGGATAGGTCGATCATGAAGGCCATGGATGTGGCTGCCACCTTTCGCTCACTTTGAGAGAAAATCACGAAGAATACAAACTTATGAATTTGAGAAATTACCTTCCTATATTTCTTGGAATAGATGAAAGAAATAACACTAGGTGGGACTTCCTCGGGTATCCTGTATAATTTCCTATTCAAATTAATAATAACACTGCGAGGCCTAGACTCATATACAACATGACGTTTCCATAAATAAGGTTGTCCCAAAATAACATCACAAACTTCAAGGGGAGAAACATCACACAATACCTCATCTTTGAATGGCTTGATGTCGTACAATAGGCGACACTGTTGGCTGATGTGAAGATCACTTCCTTGATGGAGCCATCCATTGGTGTAGGGATGAAAATGTGGCATTGTCAGCAGGGCTAATCGCTTGATGAACTCTACTGAGATGACTTTCTTTTGGATACCGCTATCAAAGATGAAGTGCATCACAGTGCCTTTCACCCACATCTATGAATGAAAGAGGCGCTCGCCTTCCTCTGGCTCACCAAGTTTGCTGGGCTGGATCTTGGTGGTCGCAACGGTGGAACTGGATTCCACATCAATGATTTGTCTCCCCTTTTCTAGTTTTGACTTAGAGTCGGAACCCGCATCTGAGTCAAATGATTTTATCTCAGCCACCAATGAGTGCTTTGAGCGGAAATCAACAGTGTTATGCCAGGGGCTCTTATGGAAGTTGCACCACTTCCCAATATCTTTCTTCATCTTCCCATTGTCTTTCTTTTCTTGCGGCTTGGACTGGTTATCCTGAGGTTTCCCATATTTTCTCTGTCCTTTTCTCTGCAGGTTAGGGCTTCCCTTGCCTTGATTCTGCTGTGAGGGGTTCCCATCCCCAAACCCCTGTGTCTTTTGTTTAATCTTTTGCTCAATTTTGATGGCATATTGATAGGCCGCACCCAAGGATGAGATGTCCAAAAACTCCATTTATGTTTGGATGTATCTATGTAGATCATTGTGGCACTTGAGCACCAGATATCGCTCAGAATATTTGATACCTAGCTTGTAAATCCTCTTTTTTCGATCTCTTTTAATTTCCATGCTCAAAATGAAATTTGAAGCACCAAGATCCTTCATGTCGAATTTAGAGGACAATTGAGTTTTCACATACTGGATAATCTCCTTGTTGTTTCCTATCAACAACATGTCATCCACATACAAGACCAAATAAATCAAATCATCACCAATTAATTTAGAATACACACAATGATCCTCTTTGCTTCTTGTGAAGCCAAGTCCCAGCATATAAGTATCAAATTTTTGATACCACATCCTTGGTGATTGTTTTAAACCATACAAGGACTTTTTCAGCTTGCATACCAGCTCCTTCTTTCCTTTCATAACATAACCTTCTGGTTGCTTCATAAAGATTTCTTCTTCCAGATCCCCATGCAGGAATTTTGTCTTCACATCCATTTGTTCTACTTCAAAATCAAATGCAACAACAACAGATAACAAAAATCTTATAGAGGTTACTTGGCAATAGGAGAAAAAAATCTCACCAAAATCAATTCCCTCAACCTGGGAATAACCCTTTGCTACTAACCAAGCTTTTCATTTCTCCACTTTTCCTTCTGCATTCAGCTTGTTTTTAAATACCCATTTGCTGCCAATGGGCTTTCTTCCAGTTGGCAACTCCACTAGATCCCAAGCCTCATTCTTATCCAAAGATGCCATTTCTTATTCCATGGCCCTTTTCCAGAGATTTCCATCCTCTAAATCCATTGCCTCCCTAACAGTTCCAGGATCATCATCAATAATAGACAAAGAAAAATTTGAACAAAAATCAGATGGACTATACCTTTCTGGTAGCTTTCTTTCTCGATCCGATCTCCTCAATACTGGAGTATGAGGATCTTCTTCTGCTCATTCATGTTCTTCTGTAGAGTTTGATTCATCATCCTTTAAATCAAACTCCATATTATTTGGTTCTTCCTTACTTGGTAGGAATTCTTGTTTAACAAAATCCTTCATTTATCTAAATACCACATCTCGGCTATACACTACCTTCTTAGTTTCTGGGTTCCAAAGCTTATAACCTTCTTATCCATCTTACTCCTATTTTCCTTTGGAACATGAACATATGCATCGCAGCCAAATACCTTAAGATCTGTGAGAGATGGTTCCTTACCAGTCCATACCTCTTGTGGAGCCTTGTCACCCAATGTTGATGAGGGTGATCTGTTGACCCGATAACATGTAGTACCCATTGCCTCTGCCCAGAATTCTTGCCCTAACCCGACACCACTGAGCATGCACCTTGCTTTTTCCATCAACGTCCTATTCATACTTTCTGCAACTCCATTCTGCTGAGGTGTATATGGAGTATTCTTCTGCCTTTCTATACCACACTTCTTACATAATTCTTCAAATTCATTCTCGCAAAACTCTCCACCATTATCTGTCCTCAACACCTTAATTCTTTTCTCTGTTTGATTCTCAACAAGAGCCTTAAACTCTTTAAACCTGTCAAAGACTTCATATTTATTCCTGAGGAAATATATCCAATTTTTCCTCGAGAAGCCATCTATAAATGAGACATAGTACACATATTTTCCC
>JASDQU010500892.1:126415-138855 GCA_032191745.1 Picea mariana | reverse complement strand
TGATAATGATGAAGTAAACAGAAAATTATAGCAGCAATATTTAAGAGGCAATACTTAACAATAAGTTCCTTGAAACAACTTCAAAATGACTAAGAATAACCAACCATTAACATCATAGTACTAGCATTTATTAGAAGTAAACAAGACAATGCATTAATCATCCTTTTCAATTGCTTTTAAAATCTTTTAATGCTGCAGTGTATGGTTGTAGTTTACTTTAGTAACAACAACAATAATGTTAGTAGGTTAAGTTATTATAATGTTAGAAATGGTTAGTAGGAAGCTCAAGGTATAGGTTTTGATGGTTGTTTTGATCAATCATTCAATAAGAAGACTTAGACTAGTGATTTAGGTAAAATGGAGTCAATAATATGGCAGAAAATGTTGGAGGAAAATGATGATAATAGGAGAGTCAAAGACAAGAGATATTGATAGTTAGAGTGTTGGTAACCAAGGCTCCAACTATCAAACCCTAGGGGAAACTAGCTACTAAGGTTTAGGTAACCCTAGACATTAGTATAATTTCCTCCCTCTTTAACTCAAATATGAAGCAAAAAATGGCTAAGATGAAGAAAATAAAACTAGGGTGTCGCAATGGAAAGGCCCTAGCAAATGCTTCAAGAAAATCGACCTCTTGACAAGATCTAGTAGGTTAAGGATTTTAAATCTAGGACAATAACATGTGCTATTCTTCCTAGGGTTTTAAACAATCAATTTCATAATATTAATGTAAAATTAAAGATAACATAACTATAACCATTCAATTAGGAAGAATTACATAAATTAACTTACATACATCAAGAATCATCAAGCAAAACCCTACTTGAACACATCCACCAAGAAACTTGCCAAAATACTCCAAATTTATCCTTCATCAACAAGTGAACCTAAAATTTCAGCCAAGTAACCCTAGATAGAATGAAAATTTCATTCCTCACAAGTGTGAGTGAAAGATGATAAAAAATACAAGGGATTTTTCCCTTATTTATACAATTTAAATGACCAGAATTAGGTCAAAAAGGCTGACATGGCCAGTTACATGTAATATCCATTTTTTACATTAAATGACATAAAAAAAACCCTAAATCAAGATGTAAATATGATTTCATTCCCTTTTAGGGTGATGTTAGGCCTTCTTATGGAAACATTGGCCTCCTGGAGAAAAAAGTTAGGCCTCCTTGGGCTTCAGGATCCTGCCACTTGGCACACAACTACCTCCAAAGTATCAAAAATGTTGGGTGACATCATGGGTGACCTAGGTGATGTCATGGGCCTTCCAAGGCCTACATCATGGTAGAAAAAGGGAAAGACCCCTTGGGTCCAGGCCTGCCAGGATGTCCCTAGTGGAACATCCTCCTCTCTCTCTGGTGCAAACCCTTAATCTGTCTCTACCCCTGGATGGGGTCTCAGCATCCATCTAGTGGGATTTTATACCTATGGAGGTTTGAACTGATTATCTCCCCATATTTACCTATCCATCGAGTGTGGCCCTGCAAAATCAATAAATACACCCTCTGTGGGATCATGAGTCACAGGGATCATATCAATGTCAGTCACATCTAATCATCAAGTTATTTAAACATGTGCATGAAACCCCCTTTACCCAAAAAAGTTCTCAAAGACACTGTGATATTCTACAATCCAAGTTTGGAGGGGATGCTAGGACGTCCTATAGGGCTAGTTCTCATTGGATGTGGGATGTTTCTGGGTGAGGACAAATCCAATCCATGTAATTGGATGAGGTGGTAAGGGATGTTTGGGAAATGGGTGCAGTGATAATAGGGAAATGTATGGCTTACCTATGAGTGCCTCTGAAGAGGGTGAGTTGCACCTTGTCATGGATGCAAATGTTTCCAATCCCATGCATGCCTTTTATCTTTTATTCTTATTTTTTTTTTTCTTTCAAGAGACTAGTTAGGGGACACTGCCCTGGTGTGGTGACCAATGATGACAATGTTACCCAAAATAATTTCACGGAAATGAAAAGGATGACTCATGATGAGACCCCCTTTCTCTTGGATATTTCATCAAGATCCACTACCCTGTCCTAATTTAAATAAAAGGAAGGAAACAGACGAAGCAACAGTTGTCGAAGAAAGGGAACCCTCAAAGAAAGTTAAGCAAGATAAAAAAAAATTATTCTTCTAAGTCAAGGTAACAACATTCTTCAAAGCTCTTGTATATATCATGTTTACATGGTTTCTGTACGTATGATGTATATCTATTTCTTAGAAGAAAATATGTTCAAGGGAAACAATACCCATGGAAGAATAAAAGGATAAGGATTTCTATTACGATGACTACAAGTCAAGCAATACACATGAAAAGATGAAGTATGTTGACAATATTTGGTAACAATTCCCATGTAAGCTATTATATAAGTAACAACTACCAGATAAGCCAAAATCGGAATCAAACCTAAAGAGACGCAGAAGAATTCAAAGAGAGGAAATTAGAAAACGACTAGTGACACCTTGCAGAAGGCAATAAGAATGCAGACGAAAGCATGGACTATCTTAGATGGAAGGAGATGATTACAAAATTCCAAAAGAAGAGCATGAATTCATGCATGAAGCAAGGATTAGAAGGGAGATAATCCTAAATAATATGATCCATTGAGGATTATGAATTATCTATCCATGTTCCCATTGAAAGTAGCAGCCATGAAAAGAAACATGTGTTCAACTTCACTTTAGAAGAAGTCTTCTTCGAAAAGAATCCTTAAAGTATCCTTGGTTGTCCATATACATCCATGATTCTATGATGAAAGGAAGCAATTGGAATCTTCAGGGCGTGGAATTTATAGAAGACTCCATGGAACCAAGAGCTAAAGAGAAACATGAGGAAAAACATGAAGATTCCAAGAAAGAAATGAAAAGCCAAAACAACCAGTTATTATACCGAGAATCACAAAGACTACCATCTTGGTTTGAACTCACTAAGAAGCAATTGAGCAAAAGAAATGGAAGTTATGATAAAGAACAATGTGAAAAATACTTATGAATGGAAGCATTGCAAGATTCAAAGGTTCTTCCAGAAGGAGGGAGAAGACTATGACAACAGCGTGTTTTAGATATACCTCTTGTAGTATCCATGGATTGGAATTTACATGTAAAAGACTGTTCTTTCCAATAACGCAAGTGAGAAAGAAGCGTATATCAGAAAGAGACCCATGTATGCACATATAAGAAGACCTTGTATGGATTCAAAAACTTTATGTAGAGTATCTCATATACAGCAGAAGCGTGGTGAAAACTTTCTATGACAAAGATAGTGTATCACAATAGTTACTCAAAAGTCTGGGATAATGGATTGTTAATCCATGGAAAACTCTCATGATGACATAAGAAGTGTTACTTGGATATGTTTCAGTTTGAGCCTTGCCATGATTTCATGAGCTAGTAGGAAACATAATTGTCAATTCAACCATTATATATTGTAATGATCAGAGCTATATGAAGCCTTTAGAGAAAACTAGTGTTCCATGATAGACCAAAGTACATTGAGATCAAGCATTACATTCTCTGTGATGAAGTCCAGAAAAGAGAAGTGGTTCTCCAATATATCTTCACAGAAGAGCAAATAGAAGATATTTTGGTAAAGCCTATGTCCAAGATGAAAAATTTTGCATACTTAAGAAACAAGATGGGGCTCATGGAGACAAATTCCTTATTGAAAAAGGAAGAGATTACTCCCAGGTTGGGAGGGAGAACTGATGTGTTATTGATTTATGGATAGTCGTTTTCAATTCAAAAAATGGTCCAAGATGATCAGTTCCTTTGCAGTTCGAAAAGTTGTTTGAGATTTCTGATGGACAGGAATTTTCCAGTTTAGAAAATGGTCTAGATCGGACAGTCATTTTCATAATGAAAATGGTTCAATAGATTGTTGATGTACCATAGACATTGATTCTTCTTATGGCCAGTGTGGGGGAATGTTCTAGGATAGTCATTCTTCTTGGAATTCACTCTGAGTATTGGTCAAGTACAATGGTTCACCTCATCAGAAATTCATTCTTTAGAAGTTCACAGTTGTGAGCAGATTCGAAGAATGGTCCATTTTGGAGGTTGGTGCAGGACAATCATTTCCATTGGGAAATGGTTCGGACAGTCATTCCCTAGGGTAGACTCATTCTATCCAGGTTTCACTATGATTATTTCTGGAGGAAATTCCCATTTAGTTGAATGGTCCAGGTTCAGCAATCAGGGACATGCATTCCCTAGGGCAGACTCATTCTCTCCAGGTTTCACGATGACTAGTGCCGAAGGAATGGCCCAATTAGCTGAATGGTACAGGATCATAAATCAGGGACAGTTATTATTCTATGCCTGAGAATAATAGTCCAGATAGCCCATGGATGATGTTTTACATTCTGAGGGCAGATGCTCTTCCAGATCTCACAGATGTGAGTGGAAGAATGGCCCAGATGACTCAGTTTATATCATGATATTGTTTTATGCAGGTTTATATTAGATTATATGATTTCTATGAAGACTGTATGTCTCTGGATAGTAGATGTATGCTACTGTGGTGGATTTTTTCCACTAGTTTTGACTATGTGTCGTTGATTAAGTAGTCGTGTGCTACTTGGTGTCATTGTGTACCACTAGATAGTAGTTGTGTACTACTATGGATAGACACGGTTGTGTTCTATTGAATGACATTGTTTTTATTTAAATGTAGACCATCAATAGTGTTCAAAATGATTATCAACTAGATGGATAGTCAGTGTGTTGATGGACAGACATTCTCCAAAAGGAAAATGCTCCAGGACATTTATTCTTCTAGGACGTATGTTTGGATTAGAAGAATAGTCCTTGTAGCCCATGGTGTGGCTTCCAACATCTGTTGGACTAGTTATTCTTCTAGGAAATATGTCTAGATTAGAAGAATGGTTCTTGTATCACTGTGTGGAGTGAGTGACTTATTTAGCATCATGCATGATTACTCATATGGAGTATGGCTTCGAGAGATGATGCATTTGATGCTATAAAATGATATTGATAGTGATGATGGTGCTCATTATATAATAATGAGATAGCCTATATGGCTATGATGATGCTATCGGTTGAATGGTATGTTTGTTCTCAATACCATTGCCTTCAATACCTCCCTATCTAGGAGGGAGTGTTAATATTATGGTAGCTACGGGAGGTATTAACCTCCATGTGTAACCCTAACAAGAATATAATAATCTGGGAAGCAAGAAGAAACCCTAAAGCATTGGACATAATCCTAGAATAGAAGTCGGCTAAAGGAAATATTTAATATTGAGATTTTAGCCTTCGGAATGAGAAGTTGTCCCGGATAGCTAAGGAGGAGTAGTATAAATACAAGATGTCAGAGCTCATTTGGACACACACAGCTCGCAACTAAGGAAATTTAGTTGTGCACAAGCTTGGAGAGTAGTTGCAATTGCAGCTACTACAACTTGTATTTTCGGTTTCAGTCTTGTACTCTCTCTTGGTTATGGTTTTGACTTTCTACTTGGTATGCTAAATCTGGAGAGTGATACGCTACCTTGATTGGTTATTATCCCTAGGGTTTGCTTCCAGACTTATTCTCTGTCAAGGTTAAGGTGCTAAGGGGTGGCTTCGGCCTATGGTTGGGTGACAATATTTCTATATTGTCTATGGTTAAACGAGAACACCTATTATTTCTAACACCTACATCGCAAGGAAATAAATGGCCTTGACCTAGACATCTCAAGACCTAGACCTAGACCTACACCTAGATGTAGCAATATCTAGACATGGAAAGACCTAGACGTATATGATGACCATGAAGTAGACCATGACATAGACCTACACCATGACCTAGACCATGACATAGAGCTAGATCTAGATTGAGACCATGACCTAGACCCCCCTAGCTCCACATAAGCCTAGGAATAACCTATACTCAACCCTTAACCCCCTCCACAGTCGATCCCTAAGTGCACTATGCATATACCTCTTGTTAAAGACCCCACAATACTTGCACCCACATCACCCACATCTTGGTTCTCTAACCATTACTCTATGCTTGAAAACACTTGCAATCCTAACCCCTTAGGTTCTAGTTTTCCCCACACCCCTATACATATTTATTCATAAAGAAGTTCGGTCTATAATAAATGATATATCTATTGCATTAAGAGCGTGCACGTGCTCCTATGACTTGGTATCCTTGTAGTTGTTGTTCGTTTATTCCCAATAGGAACGTGTGCACATTGCTGGTAATTTTTTGGTGCCAAGCACACTCCACTACCTCATCTATCTCAATCCCGAAAAATATTTCTCGACATCTGCACACAAAAATAGCATGTACATACATGTTTTTCTTATTTTAGTATTTTTGTTTGATTCATAGACAATTTTGTGCTATTGCAAGACCATTGTAGGAAGAATTGGAAGACAAATTTGTCCAAGTGGAATTGGAATTGTTGTTTGTGTCTTCTTGTGTCTTCTTGGAATTGGAAGACAAATTTGTCCAATTGGAATTGTTGTTTTTGTCTTCTTGTGTCTTATTGGAATTGGAAGAAAAAAATTTCCAATCGGAATTGTTAGTTGTGTAATACCAAGACAAAATTATCCAATTGGAATTGGAATTGTTAGTTGTCTTCTTGTGTAATACCAAGAAAAATTCGTCCAATTGGAATTGGAATTATTATTTGTGTCTTATTTTTGTAATATTATTGATGCTTGAATCCGTYAGGACCRAAACGGAAACCTCACAAGGGCATTAGTCCCCCTTCATTTTTAGAGAGGTGGTTCTCCTCTTTGGCTAAAATATATATCTTTGAATATCTTAGATTAGGAAGAGTGCTAGACAGTAAACCCCAAATMTTTATTTCTTGGATTTATATGAAAATGGTTCTTCAATAACCCAATATGATCTTTATGTGCAAAAAAAATCTTTTTACAATAAGAAAATATTGAAGGAGGGCTTCAACATCATAATTAAATTGTGATCAGCATCACACACAATCTTCTTAATAGTATATAAACGCATCCATATCTTCTTCATGAGAAATAGGAGAGAATGATTTAATCATSTCAAAGAATTTTAATAGAGTACTGCAATTAGTAATAAAAGAGAAATAGATAGGTTAACCTCAAATATCTCATACTTAAAACTCAAAGTTACAAGATACAGTCAAAATCAACCCCGAAGCAATTCTTTGTGGAGATTATTCATGAGAAATGTTATTCATTACCAAAAATTTGACATCCATGTATGTGGATAAAATTACTCCATGATCATACAAGAAAAGTTTGTAGAAGAATACAATAAAAACGCTCAACAACTGAACCTTGTGCCCAACTCTGAGATTCAAGCATAAAGCTATGAGAAGTGGTGTAGAAGAATAGAAAGAATGGAGAAGATGGAGATTTATTTCTTTTAATCAAAAGCTTTATTGTGTATCCATGCTTGTACCTTATTCTTCCTTTGATCTTCTTCCCTGCCCCTCTCACGATACTAATTATTCCAACCTTTGATGAAGCCTCGCTTCTCTTTTTAAGAAGAGATTTTCTAACTACTTGAGTAGTTAGGGTTTTCTTCCTCTCTTGAAATTCCCGTACAAGTTTTTTCTTGAAACATTCCATTGAGTTAGTGCCTCTTTAATTCCTCATTGATGAAATTTTATCATCAATTTATACATATCTAAAATGGGTCCCTTTCTCTTTTTAATATTTTTTTTTAAATAAACTTGTAATTTCAAATTTAATTAATTTCCCATTTAAAATAGGAGGAATGTGTTTTAATTCTATGGGAATGATAATAAAAAATTTATCCATGTAAATCTCTTATTTTATCTTCATCGTCTTATCTTTCCAAAGATATAATGTTTGCGTAAATCTGTCGCCCGGATATTGAGATATGAGCTTGTGAAGTTGAGTTGTCACATAGACCCATTAAAAAATGTAGTTGACTGATATTTTAATTTCCAAGAAAAATGTATCAATTTTCAGCACTTGAAACTTGTACCACCATATTCTATGTCTAAATACATTTCCAACAGTATAAATTTTGTCTGATTCTAACATTCGGAGCTCAAGTTATGGCCTCCACAAGATCAACGCTCAACCACCGTCGATCAAAATTTATGGACAAATGTGGGCCTTTGCATGAATTTCATGCTTCCCTTCATAAAATTTGAATTTTTGGTTTAAAAGTATATCCCACTTGCATTGGGATATCATATACTTCATGATATATAATATAAGTGTTTGATACACTTATCAAGAAACACGAGAAGAGAAGAAATTATGGAGCTTTGAAAATTAGACCCTTGGAAAATTGTCGAAAAAAATAATGTTTTTTTGGAATCTCATAATCGTCTGCCTCATGCCCAGTTACCATGATGAGTCATCCAATAATATCACTCCATGTGTCTCAAATTTTATGTTTCCACGTGTCTCCAATGTTGAGTTTCCATGTGTCATGACCTCATTCATTGTCATGTGTCATATTCTCATTTGTTGGTTTCCATGCCTTGGAATAGATTTGAGAATTTGGCCAAGTATGGGAGATGGGACGAGAGGGGAAGAGGGAAAATTATGGGTAGTGGAAGTCAAGGGGGCAGTTTGTAGGTTGCGGGGATAGACAAGAGATAATTTCAATATTAAACTTTTCATGAACCCACCAACCCAGGAACCCTCGAACTCGTGGTTGTATAGATGAAAAAAATATACTGGGTGTAGAGGAATGGTCGATCAGATCCATATGCAAGAGGAATGAAATACTTTGGAGATCGACACCCATGAAAATTCTAATGGTAGAAATGTGGATCACGAAAATTGGGGTGCAAAGTGAAGGTCATGGAAAATGGAGAATGAAGGCTCGAACCGGCGAACCCATAAAACTGAAAAAAAATGGCTAAGTGTTAAAATAGACTTATGAGATAAGAAAGTGGGTGGAAATGAAGGCCCTCCAACCCGTGAACCCACCAACTTGATGAGGAGATGAGTAGTTAGGGGGGAAGGGGAGAAATGTAGAAAACGGAAGTGAGAGACGAGAAATGTAGATAAAAGGATTGGGGGTGAGGAAGGTGCGAGGGAAGGGTGAAGGAGTGTGGTGGGTGTCCACCCCCCGCCATAGATTGAAATATGGATTGAAATATGGCTAAGTATGGGAGGATAAGGGATAAGGAAGTGAAAAGGATGGAGAGATAAGGAGAAAAATGGTTCATTGTTGAGATGGATAGAGGTGAAAGGTGAGAGAAATAAGTGATGAGAATACTTAGCCAAAATTCTAAAAAGGATATAAGAACATGATACTTAGAAAGATTCTTCAAAATTGGATCTCTAGATTAGATCTTGAATAACTTAGGCATACAAAAACGGATTTCTGATCCAAAAAATGTGTGGCGAAGCTGAGACTGATGGTTGCATAATGAACTTATAAAAGTTAAAAGATGTCTTCTTTTGATATCAAGGATTTTATGAATCCAAGAGCAGGAAAATATAGATGACCAAATTTTGGTCAAAAATTGGCTCCAACTACAGGATAGTGACCCCATGTGGGTTGTTGAGAACATCAAAATCTCAAAACCAGTTACCTTCTCCATTGGCCTATGGAGTCTTATTCAAATTGAACTCGTGTAATTATTCTTATTTCATGGATTTATCTTCAAACTTTAATATAAATACTACCTTATTATGCAAAACTGAACTAAAGAAATAAAGTATGTACATACATGAACTACCTACCCTAACTTACTTGAAATAAAGGGTCACCTTAGGTGTAGGAAGATTTCTAATGGATCCATTCAAGCATTGATCTAATTAGTGGAATGAACTCCAAATTTTTGAGATATGTTGGGACTTGTACCAATGAGTCGGGGGCACTCTCAATATGTACAAGAGAAAAATTATACCAAGTATAGTGAAGATTTGATTGCGTTGTTTGGCCAACAATGCTCTAGAACCATAATTCAATAAAATCAATTCTTGGCTGAAGATTCTTCGACATAAGAATGCATTCATCCTTTTCTTTATTTACAACCACTTCCAAGGTTCTCAATTCATCAAAAATCTCTTGAAAATACTCTTCTTTCTTGTAAAGGTGATGTTGCTCATCATTCTTCTCAAGAGTTATTTCTTCCACAAGGATGAAGTCTTCTTGTATATTAGGTGGAGGCTCCTCAATTTAATTTTCAAATTTGTTGCTCGAAATATCTTCATATGGAGTATATAGGAGACTAAAATTTTCTTCTTGTAATTTGGAATTTTCATCTTCCTTTTCAGCAACATGACTTGACTTAGAAATTTCATTCACTCTTTGATTAGATTCTTCTTTAAAATTGTTGACTTCATTATCTTTCTTCCATATGGGAGAGGATGGGTGGGAAGCAACATTTAAAACAAAAACAAAAATATATGAATGCACCTTTGGGATGAAATTTTCTGCAAATGAATCTTCTAACACATCCCAGCTAGTAATGGAGTTAAGCATTAATGAACTATATCATTCAAAAGCATCCTCTTGTATAGTTTGTAGGAATAATATACATGTAACATTTTCTTCAGTGAGGTTGAAATCATAACATGTACCTTTAAAATTAATCAAGTGTTTCTCTGCATCTTCTGAAGCATCCCCAAAGAATGTAGAAAAACATTCAATAGGAATATTGGGCATTTGAAAGTCTATTTTTAGTAGATTTAAAGGGGTATTATGAAATCACCTCCTTATTTGAGTATTTATCCCTTTTGTTGAGTCTTGAAAAGCCATTAATGGGCTTGATGAAGAATATAAAGAAGAATTATGAGATGAATGAAACCCTTCATTTGAATTTTTTCAATGGAGTTTCCGGGGAGTTCGTTCTCCCAAATCTTTGGTGCTTCTCGTTTCTTTTTGAAATTACAAAAAAGGTGACACATGATTAAAATAAGAAGCAATTGGCTTGAATCCTCTTCTCGAAACTTTGATCCATGGAGATTTTTGGTTCCTCAAATATCTTGAAAATAAATTGGTCACCGGTATGTTTGCCAAAAATGTTGACGCTTGAATCTATCAAGACCGAAATGGAAACCTCATGAGGAAATTAGTCCCCCTTCGTTTTTAGAGAGGTGGTTCTCCTCTTTGGATAAAATATATATCTTTGAATATTTCAGATAAGGAAGAGTGTTAGGCAGAAAACCCCAAATCTTTATTGCTTGGATTTATATGAAAATGGTTCTTCAATAACCCAATATGATCTTTATGTGCAACAAAAGTCTTTTTACAATAAGAAAAGATTGAAGGAGGGATTCAACTTCAGAATTAAATTATGATCAAATCACACACAATCTTATTAATAGTATATAAACACATCCATATCTTCTTCATGAGAAATAGGAGAGAATTATTTGATCATCTCAAAGAATTTTAATAGAGTACTAAAATTAGTAATAAAAGAGAAATTGATAGGTCAACCTCAAATATCTCATACTTAAAACTCAAAGTTACAAGATATAGTCAATATCAACCCTGAAGCAATTCTTTGTGGAGTTTGTTCATGAGAAATTCATTACCAAAAATTTGACAACCATGTATGTGGCTACAAATACTCCATGATCATACAAGAAAATTATGTAGAAGAATACAAGAAAAACACTCAACAACTCAACCTTGTGCCCAACTCTGAGATTCAAGAATAAAGTTATGAGAAGTGGTGTAGAAGAATAAAAAGAATGGAGAAAATGGATATTTCTTTCTTTTGATCAGAAGATTTATTTTGTATCCATGGTTGTATCTTCTTCTTCCTTTGATCTTCTTCCCTGCCCCTCTCACAATATTGATTATTCCAACCTTTGATGAAGCCTCTCTTCTCTTTTTAAGAAGAGATTTTATAACTACTTGAGTAGTTAGGGTTTTCTTCCTCTCTTGAAATTCTCGTACAAGTTTCTTCTTGAAACATTCCATTTAATTAGTGTCTCATTAATTATTCATTAATTAAACTATATCATCAATATATACATATCTAAAATGGGTCTCTTTCCCTTTTTAATAAAAATTTTTAAATAAACTTTTATTTTCACAATTTAATTAATTTCCCATTCAAAATAGGAGGACTGTGTTTTAATTTTATGGGAATGTGTTGGCAGCCACCAATTCTGTCAAATTTTATTATAATTAAAATTCATCACAAAGAGATAAAATATTCCTGTAGTTGCCTCCTCCTTACATTTATAAATGTTTTTGTCTTTTGGCTTCGAGGGGATTTATTGGGCTAGCTCATTATATGAGTTTTTTGTGTAAATTTTTGTTTGCTTTGTTTAAATTTCATGACTGCAAGCATGGAATTGAAACAAAACTTGGTTTGGGTAATCATTTTGCAGTTGGTGATTTCTTCCTTTCTTTTGCTATGGAGATTACACCTTAAGGGGACCTATATGTTTATAAGTTTTAAGGGTTATGAGCTTATTGATTAATCCATTGTCACATTTCTTTTTGTACTATGGGAAGTATGACTT
>JASDQU010500892.1:53506-66331 GCA_032191745.1 Picea mariana | reverse complement strand
CATGCATGTGCATCCCTTGCGCATATTTATATCATTCATTCATATTTTTTTGGTCTTAATATCACCCTTCACATCGAGAAACCTTATAATGCATTCAATATGTGCACTCAATCATATACAAACATAGATAAATATTTAGCATGCAAGTTCACTACTTGCACTTTTTTCCATGTCATTCACACACATGGACATTTCAAACTTCCATATCCTTCCTCCGAGATATATTATAGCCATTTTTATGACGAGTCTCATAGGAATATTCATAATTGTGTTTCCTTGTCTTCATGGAAACAACCAGCAAGAAATACACTCTTGCTCTTTTGTTACAAAAGCAAACCACAATTCCAAAAATGGAAACAGGTAATTACAGTATTACCCAAAGAAATAAAATGCCCAATTCCATATTTCTTTCATGTTTCAACCATTATTGGTCATTAGGCCTCTATCAAGGAAACCCTTTATTGGATTCCCTTTCACTGCTATATGAGCATACCCGACCATTCCTGTATGAGTGTCATCCACCTTTAGATGTAAATATGACCCATTGGTCATCTAATAATGCTCCATCACTACCTTTGTTAGTATTTGTATCAATATTTCATTTATCATTACATCCCTATCCTCATAAGGAACTATGCATTAACATTACCAACATTTCATTCATGTTGTTATTTTCCCTGTTGTTATGAGGTCATCCTTCTTCTAAAATTTCCATCAGTAGACCATGCCTTACAACCCACCATAGGTTATATTGAGTCTATTTTCATAATACATACATGCAACTCTTATCATATGAAATACACCATGTCCTCATCTTGCATTTCCATGCATAAACAAGTACTCGTGTTAATAGGCATGTACACATTTTTCTATAGCTATGAGCTCATAACTGGTTCATATGTTCATGTCATTTTTCCTTTTTTATGAGGACTATCATTAATTCAAAGAACTCATTTTTATTTTCTTAACTAGGTTATGTCAACAACAAATTCCATTCATTGCAAGTCAAATAAACTAACCTTACACATTTTCCATTAGTCCTATGGTCATGAGGAATTATACATATATATAGGGTTTAATATTTTATAAAATAAATAATTATCATTGCTAAAGATTCTATCAATCCATACCAAATTCCTTTAAGAAAAATGAATTTCCCATAAGGTTCTTAACCCTTATATAGTCATACATTTTAATTGCAAGAGACTGTGCCTACCCTAGCAGATAGACAATATTACACTTAACAAAAAAACTTAGCTCATGTCCCCTTTCTGGGCTCATGCAGCTTCATAACATAATTTCTTCCACCTCTTACATTCACATTTAGGTCTTACCATTAATGTGTATCACCATATTCCTACTCTTGTAAGAGTAGTTATTAATTTGACAAAGGGACAATATAATTCCTCTGCTGAAATTTCGTAAGAATTTTCAAGGCACAGTTTCAATCTACAATCCTTTTTCTTGGTGAGTTAATGTAGATAATAAAAATACTTTAAAGGTAGAAACACCTTTCAACAGGCTCATCTATGCCTTATTATAGAAGTCCTTTGACTGATCTCTGGCCCATCCAGGCCTAGTGTTGTACCCTCCTCGGATACCACTTTGTAACACACCCAACCCCCTAAGTACCTTTTTAAGGGATGGGGTATTAAAATTTCACTTCCCTTAACCATGTAAGAGTCCCCTTTCTGATGGATCCATCGTCAAGATATTTTCAATGACTGTAATTTTTCTCAAAAATGAGCTCTAGATTGAAAGTTATGGCTTCTGAATTTCTCGAGCCTCCATTGGCCCAAGGCCACTTACTATCACATGGAATCTGTGTGGCCTCTTAATACTCATTCTATATGATGTTTCATTGATGTGTCACTTGTCACTTATCTCGTCAGACCCTCTAGGTCAATGGATCTATTCACTTGGGCCAGTCTTTGTCGTCATCGGGGTTCCCTCCCATGGAGGTGTCTTTTCCCCCAAAAAAAATCCAAAAATGATCTTTATTGGTTCACTTCTCCAATCTAATGGTTCTCAGTTCTCGCCATACAATGACTTTGATCGTGTCGAAACCTATAAAGTTCATGGAATTTAACACCCACTCTTTCATCCTCCTATGCCCCAATGACAAAACATCTAGATCTGATCATCTAGATATCCACTTTCCATCAATCGAAGAACAACCAAGATCTATCAATGACCAAATCCTATGATCCTAGGGCTAAGCATTCGACGAATCTAATTGTGTCGACGATACTAACTGTCGCAAGGGTTAACGTCCCAGTCTTTGATGTTCCTTACGATATAGGGATGGGACCCACCATGATTCAAGGTTGAGATTTAACGTCATCTTCTTACTGATCAATGGTTTTCATTTCTCTCCAACATTCATCATCGTCGATGATTCTTTCATCTACTTTCCGTCAACGTATGGTTGATATTTCTCAACTTATAGATCCAATGGATAATATCTAAGGAAATATCTCTTCAGGGAATTTTGCTCGACTGGGCCCACTTTGTCTTAATGACCAATCATGTAGTGACACATGTCACTACTTGGACACATTGGATTCCATGATGGAACCCACTCATCATCATGATGTCATTTTTGTTCCTCTGATATCAAAAGAGTCTCTCAATAATCAACGAAGAAGATTAATCTCACCTAACGACATATCAACAACTCTCATTGCATTGTTGATGCCTTTATTGTCATCGACATTCTTGGCCAACACACAACCTTTCCAACCCTTCAAACTTTGACGAACGACCTAGATATCTTGGCGCATGGATTTGACAGTTGACAATTGAAGGTGGACATCCAATGGTCTGGACCCAAAAAGGGCCCACCCTTGACCTTATGATGAACTAGGTGTCAACACCTATCATCCTAGGAAAACTCTGGATGCCTTGTTGGAAAGCCACATCATTCATGACATGGTCACATCCTCTCATAGATTAGGTGGGACCTACAACAGATTGATGAATATCTTCGTGCCTCACCACTGAATTATCAATGGTTTGGATTAACTGTTTTGGTTCATACTTTGAACTCTTAGGAGTTGTACTATGAACCCTTAGGAGTTGTACTTCAAACCCTTCATATTCAACTTTGAAAATTTCAATTCCTAAAAGGTTCATCACCTAACATGTGTCATTCATCTTCCCATGAATTCTCACATGTAGGTGCCAAGTCACCATGACACATGGAAAAACCCTTGCTTGACATGTGGAACCATCTATGTCACCCTATTAATCCCTTTGGTGGGACATCAACGATCTAGATATATTTTCAAATTTTATCCATTCACGACATATCAATGGTCCAGATATCCTCTCAAAGTTCCTATGTTCATCACAGATCAATGGTCCAGATGCCCTCTCGGAGTTTCTTCTTCATAATTTTTTTGCAACCGCTTGAGATTTCCCTCCTAAAGCATACACCGACCAACTCTTTTGAATGGATTTCACCCTGATATAATGGAAGCTAGATCCAACTGTAGTAGATATTCTACCTCCATGATCTGATGGATATATAGTGTGGGTCAGTTCAAAGTCTCATCCAAGCCTAACCATGGACTACTTCTGCTAATGGTAGAGATCGATCCACCTACAAATCCAAATGTCAATGATTAAGGTGGCCATCCAAAGACCCGAGTCCAATAGGGTCCAATTCTCAACCCTTTGACAAATTAGGTACTGACATGTATTATCCTTAAGGATGTATTGGTCGCCATGCTAGCATCATGATCACTTTGACTACCAAGTCTAACTAATAGTCGAGATAATATCATTGATCAATCCTCTGATATATCAATGGCTATCATTGGCTCATAATACAATCTCTCCAAGAATCATATCCTACTTCAATGAAGGTTTAATATCTATTAACTATGTGGATCCAATGAATACGATTTCTTTAGGATTAAAACATGGGTTTTCCCCCATGTTTTTAGTTTGATTCAAGACTTAGCAGTTTAGGGATATCTTCCCTGTATTTTTTAAGGCTTACCAGGCCTTCGGGATATTTGTGCTTCTCCTCTAAACCGACTAATGCATTCTCTCTTCACCTCTTGGGTGAATATTTTCATCCATCATTTTTTCCATTCTAATAAGGTGATTTTCACAGATCTTTAAAGCTCTCCAAACTACACATAAACCTTCCCAAGTTATAGTGCATTTCTGCCTTCATTTTTCCAGCAAGCAATAAGCCTTGCTACTTATTCACCCAAATGAGGATTGCATTCCACAAAACCATTCAGAAAAAGGAGAAGTTAATGATGTTGGATTATTGAGAGGGGGTGTGAATCAGTAATAGAGAAATTATAATTCTTTTTAACCAAATAATCCAAGTTATATCAATGTAGAATTATCATCCAGTAATGAGCAATGACCAAATGAATAATCATACACATACACAGTACACCAATGTTTTACATGGAAACCTAAAGAGGGAGAAAACCACAAAATGATTTTTCTTATATGTCTTGAAGAATTACATTCATTGGAAGCACCATCTTCCTTTGTTTTCCAGCTGCAACTGGAAGGAGGCTCCAACCCCCTAGTTTCTTAGGCTAACACCTGAGGGAAGCTCCAACTCCCCAATTCTTTGGCTACAACCAGAAGGAGGCTACAACCCCCTATGTTTTCCAGCTACAACCGGAAGGTGGCTACAACCACCTGTCCTTGCCCTGTCCAACCATCCTGAAGTAGAAGTAGAATGATGGAACCACTTTCACACTATCACTGTGAGATATACCGCTATAAACCTGTACCAATAAACCTGAACCATGCATCAACCTATACCTCAACCTGTAATCAACATGTACCATAAACAAGTGCATCAACCATGCACCAACCTTTACCAAACAACATGTAATCAACCTATACCATAAACAAGTGCATCCAATCATGTACCAATTATGTACCAATCATGTGTCAACTACTCATCAACTATGACTCATCAATATGTACCAACATCATCAACTATACACCTCATGTATGTGCCAACGCATCAACTACTTGTCTCAACCATGTACCTATTGGCACAGGGGCAGACCCATGTTTCAACGCTACAACATAGAAACAACAAAACCCTAACTACCAGCCCTTTTGGCAACACTTGTGAAGTAGATGAAGTCTCACTTGAGGTAGAGGCAGGGGTGGTTGTAGGACTCAAGTGTCTGCAACCTTAGCTGGGACACAGGTCTATGATAGTAATCACTTAACAGAGCACTCAACATTTATATTTATCAATATTCAGTTCTTATTTACAATGTAGTTAAACCCTAATTATAGCAAAACACAGTATTCAACTAGATCTAGCATATAACAACACTTAGCATGATGAAACAAATCAGATCTTAATAGATTAAACACTAAGAACCTGTACATAAGTCATATCTAACATCCATCCATATTATTAAGAACATAGCATCGACATATAATTCATCTATATTAAATCACTAAGAATATTAACATATAATCACATCAACACATTTCACAAAGCAGAGCAACACAACATGTACGTGGTTCACCCCCACCCTAGGGCTACATCCACCAACTCTTTTCTTCTTTATTAGCTTCTTCAATAGGTTACATGCACAAAGCCTCAAAAACCCTACTCCGCAGAGGACAGGAGATCTACGCAGCTCGCTAGATCCTCCTTCCCTGAGTATATCTAAGCATGCAACCTCTTACAATGACTTGCACTTAGCTATGCAAATCTCACATGGTATTCACAAAGCACTTACAGCTCTTGATCACACAGATCCAATTCTAGCACTTACCCACTTGTTGCTTTCACTACATTCCCTTAGCATCTATTTATACATTACAAAATAGGCCTAAGCATGGGTGAACCCATGGGCCGACATTCCCATACCCGCTACATAATGTCAGATCCCAAAAAGGGCCCTAAAAGGGGTTGATATCCTACTATCTCTGCTTTGTTTTATGCTCTGCCTTTGACAGCCTGTCGAAGTCCCAAAATTAGGTCAAACATGACCAAGAATCCTCAAAACTTGGTCAAGGGCCAACAGGCCCCCAACACTCACCTGTGACTCGTCTCGAGTCACTCTAATTTGACTAGTATTTCTTCAAAATCCTCGAGCTTGGCTCGAGATGCTTAGAATTATTTTTGTGCTATGCCCTCCTATTCAGTGAAGTCTTGTATTACTATTTTGTTGATAGGCCCTTCGAGGCATTGTTTAGCTATAGTGAAAACTTTCTCCAGCTCTGCTCCTCGGCCTTCAATTTCTGTGAATAGTTGGTAAGCCTCATCCTGTACAGGTTGGAGCCTCTGATTTAATTCCATAACTCTGCTATGAATAGTATAGACCTGCTACTGAGCACTGCGCTACTCTTGGCATCACTTCATTCTTTCCACAGCTGACAGGGGCTTCAACTGCACCTATATTGTCTCTACTTAATACTTCGCTTCCTGGAGCTGTGACTCTGGTGCCTTCAATTATAGATCCTCAATGAGTTGTTCATACATTTGGGCAATGTTATCACTCAGTTTCTTTCATTCTAGGGTAAGGACTTGTATTCTTTCAACTGCGGTTCAAGAAGTTGCTTCCCTTTGGTCCCTTACATCCTGCAGGGTGTCAGGTATAGTGCGAAGCTCTAAATCTGTTATTCGTTGTTGTAGTTGTTGGAAAGCTTCTACAAGCTGCTCTACTTGATGCGTGACACAGTCTTCAACCTATAGCTCTAATCCTATCATAGATAAGAGGGCTTTGTTTACTGCTTCTTTTACTTCGAACTTCTTTGCGAGAAATTATTCTTTCTCTTGTTGCATCTGTGCTTTCTCTGCTTCAAAATTGGCCTGGAGAGAAACCTTCTCTTGTTCTGCAATTCTGCATTTTTCTACAATGTTTCATTTTACTTGCTTCAAGGTCTAGGTAGATTGTTCTACTTATTCTTGTGCTCAACGAAGACAAGCTTCGACCACATTAGATAATCAACGGAGTTGGGCTGGCTCATCCCCCAACTCTGGTTCTTCTGATGGCAGGGGCATAGTGGACACTATGTGGCTGGACTGAAGGGCATGTTGTACCCCTCAGAACTCGACCTTAAGTCTGTCATACATTTCCTCCTGCTTAGCTTCATGTTTCTCCATGATTTCCAGCGAAGCGTCATTGAGGGTTGTTATGATGAAGTCAAATTCATCAGTAGTAAACACGGTATTCATCTTGGTCACAGTGGCTCTCGATTTCTTCTAGGAAGAAGGTTTTAGGGGAGAAACCTTACTCTTCTTTAGGGTATTGGTCTTATCTCTTGGAAATGTTACTTCTCCTTGCTTTTGTTCAACTCTTGTGCCATTTATGTCTTCTACTTCGTCATCACCCCCTCGGCCAGGTGATACTGAAGTAGTCTTTCCTTAGGCACTACTTAATTCTTGTACTTCTTTTGTCTGCTTTATTTTACTAGGTCTGGGTGTATCGTACGTGGTTTCTAGGTTGTTAGGGTTGAACATCTCTGTAGGGTCTTCTGGAATAAGGAGGTATTCTGACCAGTCCTTACTGATCTCCTCAAGATCCTCTTCTATGAGCTTGTAGTACGACTGCAACTACTCCTTATGTCCATCGGCTCGTGCAATAAGGTATATGAAGTGTCGATCTACGCAGAACTTCATCATAGGTCAGAATCTCTGTAAGGTGTTCAGATTTATGTGAGGTTATGCTTCTATGGCACTCTTCAGATAAAGGTAGTAGGTGTGAAAAACAACGTTCGACAACCACTTTTTGTTCATATCGCTCGAGTACCATAGTGTGGTGAACTTCATAGCAAGCGGTTCGAATGGTTCAATATCTGGGAAGGTTTCACCTTCTGGAATCTCCCAGAAAATAAAGGCGATAAGGATCAGGAGCCAACTGAAATGGAACTCGTAGCCCAGATCCTAGGCTTCGCATCAGTCTATATCTAGATGATTCACCAGGTACTTTGCCTAGTTCATCTACAAACCTTCTACGCACTTCCCCGCGAGGTCAACAACAAAACCTGTGACCTACGTAGGTCTATTCTTCCTTACTAACTTTCCTACAATTAACTGACAGGTGAGGTGCACTACGCCATTCTAGATGGAGGCTACCTTGTAGCCTTGCATTCCCTTTTTGACATCACCATATGTATCCTTGATTTTCTGTGCTAGCACATGATATGTGGCTTTTCCTGGATAGAAAGCCTATGGATTGAGTCCTTGCATAATCAATCTCATGATCCTATGGATCAGCATTGGGTCGACTATGATACAGTCGTCTAGCCATAATTAGCCACCATGGTAACATGAAAGTAATAACTTGACACATACATTGACTTTCTGGTGCCTTTCGAGGTGCGGGATATTCATGACATTTAACAGAGTGGACTACGCGAGGTTCATTATCCACGACTGAGGGATTATCTTTGAGTTCTTCCCCTTCATCTTGGTCAGGTACTTATTCGGGGCAAGAATACTGTAGTTTTTGTGATCTCTGAGGTTAAAGTCACTGGACTTCAACACTGTGATCTTATCCTGATGTGTGAGAAATATGCGTATCCCCTTCAAAAAGTACGCAGTAATCATGGTGTACTTGAATTCTCTTGGTATGCTATCTCGGCTCACTAACCCGACCAAAGGTGGGATGTAATCCAACAATATGGATGGGATCAACTTTGCATTGTCTAGGTCATATCTGTGTTTGGTTCTATTTTTTACTGATGGTCGAGATGATCTGGCTCCGCGAGTAGTCAACAGAGAGGCTTGCAGTCCTCTCATCAATGAATCTTGAATACTTGTAGACATTTCTCTTTCAAACATTACTCTTTCAGTCATTAGGTCAATAAGAACTTCTTCGACAATTTTCTATATAGTTCTAAGCTCGTCCAACATGCACGCTCGTGGTTGAATGTCTTGAGTTCGAAGAGTAACTATTCAATGCAATGGAGTAGATGGCACTAACGTGGCGATCACTGTGTTAAATCAACTATGTTGCGAGCTCTTATAGTCACGATTGGAAAAATTATTCTCGTTGCATGGCACAATGGGATAAATAGATAACTCGGCAATGAATCTCTTGCGATGGGAGAGAATCCTTCATTAACCCAGTTATGTCTATTGTGGCATGGTCCCAATGGTCTGGTGGCGAACTTTCTAACCATAAATTCCTTTCTACTCGTTCGGGCCATTGGTCAAATGATTATATTGTCTCTAATGGCTATAATGCTTCGCCATGGCCAAGTGCTATGTGACATTGTTCTGATATTCCGGCGAAGCTCCAATTTTGCAAATTTTCCTTCTACGAAGTTCCCTCAGGAGCCTTCTGTACCTTTTCAATATTAGTTCTCTTCTACTTAGTTTTCTAGCCTTCTTTCTAGTGAGATTTGTCTCAGAATTCCTTTTTCCATTCTGATTCTTATCTTCTTTTGGCAAAGTAACTTCACACTATTGAGTTTCCTTCCTAGAAATCAAGGGTAAGACTTCATCTGTATATGGCATAGGTACTTCAGTCTTCTATGGGGATTCTAGTGTTCTTCCTACTTCAACATCCAAATCTTTGGTTTGAAATAGCTTCTCCTGGTTCTCCTATTCTTCAATCAAATGTGAAATCCTCTTAGTCATGAAATATTTTAACTCTTGCTTCTTCTGCTCTAGGATTTCCTCTTCTTTTATTCTGGCCTGATCTTTTTCAATCCAAGGTTTTCCTAATAACATAGCAAATGGATCACTATTCTTAATAAATTTAACAAATTTAAATTCTTCCTCTATCAAATTTCCATGAGCACTGATAGATATCTTGGTAAGTCTTCCACATAGGGTTATCATCTTTTCTCTGAATAATCCTATTCCTCTCATTGAAGGAATCATAGCAGGATTTCCTAGAATTTCCCAAGTTCTTTCGGTCATGATATTCACCTGTGTTTCTTCATCCAGAACAAATTTAATGTCGAAGTATCATATTCTTGCTTCAATGTACTCTTTTTCTTTGAAGATCTCTGATAAGATGATATGTTGGTGGTCATTCAGGGTTCCTTGCATCTATACTAATACTTTCTCTGATCCTTTCTGAGGTTTTGTCATAATATCAATTTTTGGATCTGCCTTAGGGTTTTCTTGGTTCATATTCATTCTTTCAACCTTAGCAATCATTCTAGGGAAATCCAATACTTCATGCTCCATATCTTTACAATAGAGGCAACTAGGTCTCTTTCCAAGGCATTCCTTAGCCATATGTCCCAATCTTCTGCAACTATAACAAAGGGTTAATCCTCTCTTTATTTTAAATGATCCCCAGCCTCTCCTGTACTATGCTCTAGGATCATGGTAGCGAACCTGAAAAAAATTATTTCTAGGATCCTGCATCCATTTGTTAGTCCAAACATTCTTTCTATGCATAGGTATAACATATATTTCACTATTCTTATTAGATCTACTCATATCAAATCTTCTTTCTTCTATCAGTGCCCTCGTTTTCAAGCTAGGATAATTCTTATCAAACATACCTAGATCCGTACTTTAGAAACAAAAATTTCCACTAATATTATCTTCAGCAGAGCACAAAGCTTCCAGATCTTAAAAAATTTCACTATTCTTACCTTTATCAGAGCACAAAGCATTCAGATCTTACCTCTTTTCTTCATATCAGACTTCTTTCTTTAGCATAAAGCTTGACAAATCAAGTATAATACTGCGCACTAGAGCAACAGATCTATGCATAGAGCTTTCACAATTTCAGGTCAGGTCTTTTCACAAAGCTTCTTTTTCCTCAGTTCCCACCAATCAAAGTTTCAGGTCAGATCTTCTCACAAAGCTTCCTCTTCCTCAGTTCCCAGCAATCATAGTTTCAAGTCCCGACAACAAAACCATTCGTTGGCACAGGGGAAGACCCAGGGTTCAACGCTACAACAACGCACCAACAAAACCCTAACTATCGGCCCTTTAGGCAACACATGTGAACCAGATGAAGTCTCACCTGAGGTAGAGGAAGGGGTGGTTGCTGGACTCCAATGTCTGCAAACTTATCTAGGACACAGATATGTGATTCTAATCACTTAACAGAGCACTCAGTAGTTATATTTATCAATATCCAGTTCTTAGTTACAATGCAGTTAAACCCTAATTATAGCACAACACAGTATTCAATCAGATCTAGCATCTAACAACACTTAGCATGATGAAACAAATCAGATCTTGACAGATTCAACACTAAGCACATGCATTTAAATCAGATCTAACATTCATCCATATTATTAAGAACATAGCATCAATAGATCATGCATCTATATTAAAGCACTAATCACATAAACACATTGCACAAAGAAGAACAACACAGCATGTACGTGGTTCACCCCCACCCTAGGGCTACATCCACCAACTCTTCTCTTCTTTATTAGCTTCTTCAATAGGTTACATGCACAGAGCCTCAAAAACCCTACTTCGAGGATAGGAGATCTGCACAACTCTCTAGATCCTCCTTCCCTGAGTAGATCTAAGCACACAACCTCTTACAATGACTTGCACTTAACTCTGCAAGTCTCACACAGTATGCACAAAACACTTACAACTCTTTATCACACAGATCCAATTCTAGCACTTAGCCACTTGTTGTTTTCACTACATTATTTTAGCATCTATTTATACATTACAAAATAGGCCTAAGCATGGGTGAACCCATGGGCTGACATTCCCATATCCATTACATAATACCAAATACAAAAAATGGCCCTAAAATGGTTCGATATCCCGTGATCTCCGCTTCATCTTGTGCTCCGCCTTCGACAGCTTGTCGAAGTCCCAAAATTAGGTCAAACATGACCAAGAATCCTAAAATCTTGGTCAAGGGCCAAAAATACCAAACATTCACCTTAACCAAAATCCCTCATCAATTTCATCATCCAAATATGATTTATAACTATGTAATAGACCTAGTGTATATGATCACATACCTGAAAACCTTCCTTAACTTTAACAACAAGAGACTAGCATTTTCATCAAACTTTTCTTTAGTATCACATGCCTATTTTTGGATTAGTCAACAACCCTAACTTGAAATAATCATAACTTTATCACCTGTAATGAATAAATATCTCAAACTGATATACAATGTTCTTCAGTGTGTTTTATCTAATTCCTCTAGGTGTCACTACTTGGAACCTCTCAAAAAAGGAGTTATTGCAAAAATGGCATACCTTGTTGAATTTTGGCTTATTCTGGAGAGCAGCCTTGCAGAGCATTCCCCACATAGAATATTTTTTGAATCAATCAGAAACTATTACATAGCATACTACAGACTGTACTATAACCAACACATTTGGTCTTACTAAATTTGGATCTGTTATGAAGAAGTTGTGACTTTTTTACCCGAAACACATGTTTTAGACTAGTTTCAAGGCTAGCCACAAACACTATTTTCCACGGAGTGTAAATCCAAAAAAAATGACCCAAAAGATTAAATTTTTACCACAGATACTTGGATATGTTTCCTCAATGGCATGGAAATTTCACGGTCTGAATAATTCTAGAAAAACATTTATTGCGAAAATGGTGAGATGACCTGTAAATAACATACCTTAGAAAGCATCATCAAAAGAATTTATCCTCCCTTGAATTCCGACCTTCTTGTATTCACCTTCCCTCTAAAATTCAGCTTGGATATCCTTTGGTTACCTCAAACACCTATATATATATATTCAATATTCTCAAGTGTGATCTAAAATGATAGAGCCTTGCCTCTTATTTATACTCTCCAAGTAGCTTCCTTAAAAACATCTTCTAGGTCACTTTGCCCACTTTCATTATTTTAGGGTTAACCCACTTCTAATTTCTCCATTAAATTTATGATTTAAACA
>JASDQU010500892.1:40092-53406 GCA_032191745.1 Picea mariana | reverse complement strand
TCCACTTATCCCTTCTCGGATAAGTGTCCTCACAGATCAACTCAACTCAATTCATAGAGGAGTACGATCTGGAGAAAGTTTGTCACACATGGCACTCCATGTGGACTTCTAGAGGACACACCCTCTAGAAACACTAGGGTCAACTCCCATAGTGTATGATTTCAAGGGTCAACTCCCCTGATATTTCCTCATGTGCTCTCCACATGGGACGTTGGGTTATAATCCCAACCGCACTTATCCCTTCTCAGATAGGTGCCCCACTTATCCCTTCTCGGATAAGTGTCATCACAGATCAAATCAACGCAGTCACGGAGTAGTACAATTTGGAGAATGTCTCAGGAAGTTGCAAACATCAACACTCCCTCTCAGCAAGGGAGGCATTCTCTACCATGCCAAGTCTGTCACAGAAGTACTTGAACTTCATCTTAGTTTGGTAAGAACATTAGCAACCTACTCATCTGTAGGAAGGTACTGCAACAATACTTCCTTCCTCTACATCATGTCTCAGATGTAATGGTACTTGATCTCAATGTGGTTCGATTTGTCATGAAACACCGAATTATCAGAAATTTTCACACAACTTTGGTTACCATAATGAATAACGATGGAATCCAGCACATGTTCGGATAGATCTGCAAGGAGCTTGTGAAGCCACATTGCTTCACGGACTGTCATACTTATGCAATGTATTATGCTTTTGTTGTTCTCAATGCCACAGAAGTTCATTTCCTGCTACTCCAGGAAACCATGAAAGATCCCAAAGTGAAGCAACACTTGAAGGTGCTCTTTCTATCCACTGCGCTCCCTGCCCAATCAGAGTCAATATATTCCTACGGTCTACCATATTATATCAATACTAGAAGTATATCTCAGACCATGTCAAACTGTGCCTCGCAAGTATCTCAACACATGCTTCACAACAATCTAGTGTGTCTATCTCAGTTGGCTCATAAATTGGCTAAGGGCACTCACTGCATAGCAAATATCTAGTCTAGTGTTAACCAGATACATCAATGATCCAATCAGTTGTCTGTACGGGGTCGGATCAATCTCGTCAGAATCAGAAGAAGACACACATAGTTTCTTCAGATTCATCATTATTGGTATAGCCATGGGCTTGAAGTTTAGTATCTCAAACTTTTTCAATATCTCAACTGTGTACTTCCCATGACTCGGGAAGATCTCATCAGTTCTCTGCCACACCGCTAGTCCCAAGAAGTAGTGAATCATACCAAGGTCCTTTATCTCAAACTCAGAGGCCAACGGATACTTGCATTCAATAATAAGGCTCTATGTACCAGTGAGGAGTAAATCATCAACATAGAGGACCAGAATCAAGGCCTCACCATTAACAGTCTTGTAGTACAGGTTGGGATCAGCAACACTTTTGTTGAAGCCCAAACTCATCAGGTGTCCATCAATCCTCGCATACCAAGCTCGAGGTGTTTTCTTGAGTCTTTATAGGACCTTCTTCAATCTACACACATGAGACTCCTTTTCATGTATGACGAAACCATCTGGTTGTTCGATGTATATTTCTTCCTCAATCTCTCCATTGAGAAAGGATATCTTCACATCCATCTGATGTAGTTTCCAACCCATGGATGCTGCAAGGGCAATAATCATCCGGATAGAAGTGTATCAAACAAAGAGAGAAAATGTCTCCTCATAATCTATTCCCTCCACCTGAGAGAATCCTCTAGTAACAAATCTTGTTTTGTGCCTCTCGATGCTCCTGTCAACTGTGTGTTTGATCTTGTAGATCCATTTAGAAGTTACTGCAAACTTCCCCTCAGGTCTCGGAACAATATCCCACACATCATTCTTCATGATGGACTGATACTCCTCCATCATAGCATCTCTCCATACTGGATGACTAGATGCCTCTTCATAATAAGAAGTCTCAAAATGAATGATGTCCCTCATAAATGTGGCATAGCATGAATATATCTGAGGTATATTTCTCTCTCGGAAGGAACAATGAGGAGATGCGTGTCCTTCTTTCTCCTCTTCAGAGTCTGACGAGCCCATGCAAGTGTCTTCTGACTTACTGCAATATCCCTGGGAACATCAATTGGAGCTAGAGGATCAATGAGATCAATTGGATCAGTAGGCTCAACTATCTCACTCTGAAATGTTGGAGGGTGAGGGGGAGAAGGTGCCATCTCTTCCTGTCTCTTACTATCAATATCCATCTGAAATCCTCTAGATCTCCTGAAGGCTACCTCCTCCTCTGTCTTCGCTCCCTCTGGATGTAGTACCACCTCCCTCTCCGGGAATGCCTTTACATACATTGGAACCATTTCCATGTTTGCTTGCTTCATCAACATCTCATGGCTCAACTCATGTACTGGGAACCTTTTCAATAGTGAAGATCAAGGATCATAATTTGTTAATAGAAATGGAGTTAGATGATTTAACCAAAATGTGTCTTGGATCCGACCCCTTCCCTCTACCTTATTGGGAAGAGGAGGAGATCATGAAGATTTTCAAGGCAAAGAGGGACCGGGCAAGCCGCCTATGAATTTCTGCGACATCTCTATTATAATGTCTTTGTCAACATGTTTCCTATTGCACCGCCGTTTGCATATTTTACTAAACAACACAAAACCACATAAAACCACTGCAATTGCGCCAATGGTGGTGGAAAATGACACTAATATTGTCCACAGAAACCTTGATTGAAGGGAACTATCACGTTCATGCTCATTCTTGACTTGGATTAATTTAAGGAGGGGAAATTTCTATTGGGTGCCCACCTGCACCAGCGTCATCTCCAGAGGAGCTGACACTTGGTAACATCGATTTGAGTAGTTGTGGTAGAAGGCGGCTACGCAACTGTAAGTTTCAACACACAATTCCTGGCATTTCATCTCGGAGGTTACACTGAGAAACCTCACAAACTGCCTGTACAATAAATCCATCCCGGGAATCCTCACCACACCGCCCTTCCATCCTCTGCAAAGATTGAGAGGCGACCCTCCCGATGGGAAACCAAGAGTCGCAGTCGAGCCGTTCTAAAAGGGCGCGGGTATAAAATTCCCCATGCATAGGCGAGTGCATTTGGGGTTGGGGTTACTAACAGTACAAACCCCATACACCCCGTAGAAGCTGGGGAGCTCACAGCTTCTCTGCATGGGATTTTAGAGCCTTGCATTCCATTATACGCAACAGAGCCGACTCCGTCAATGTCGAAGCCGACAAGCAAAGATTCTCAAGGTTTCTACAATTCTGTATAATCACGGTAAGATGAGCATCATTCAAAGGAGAAAAGCAATTATAATACACAAATTCTTTCAAGTTCATGTTTGCAGCAACAATGCTTGCTACAGAATATTCATGATCGCATTGACCCATGTCTATATGCAATGCTATCAGATTTGATAACCCCGATAACTCACTCAAGTCCCCACGTCGAAATTTCAAAGACAATTCCTTTAGATGGAGGCAGTGGGTAGCTAGAGACTTAAGGGTCGACATAATATCATGGTAAGAGTAGCATGATTCTATCACTCTCCATGTTATTTTTCCTTACATTTATGACGGTACATGTCCAATGTAAACATGTCTACTAATGCAGATTCAGTCTGGTACATCGCCAGGTTCCAGGCGTGCGTAGATTCGACCCTTCCCTGTCAATATCGACGCCTTTTCCTGCATTGTCACCCTCCTCCAATACACTTTCTCAGATATCCAATTGAGAACCATGGAGGTCACCTCCATTTCTAGAGAATAAGGTCCTTGTGATGTTGGTTGTTCTTCATAGCAACACGTTGCTACACAACTAAACACATATGCAACAACATATCTCTTTACTCTCTCTACTCCTACTCATTATTCTAAGCAGGACTAAATCTCCATATCCTTCTGGGCTCTCTCGTGAGGGATTCACACCCAGTCAACCTGCTCTGATACCATGTTGGTTTTTCTTCATATGATATATGATCGATATTCAATATATTATTACAATGATGAGTGTTCCATATATAGGGAACATAAGGTGACCATCCATGAAAGGATGTGTCCCTTGAATAATCAATAGTTGTTTGTTATTATTATTTACTTATTATATACTATAGTTAATAATCAATTAACAATTATATTATTAATTATTATCTTTAGAGAATGTCTTCCTGATGTTGTCAAAACATCAACATCTCTAACCGTGAGGAGTTATGTGACATTCCACATACCAACATAAATGGCATGACAAGAACTATCCATATAGGATAGTTTCACTAACAAATTCACAGACCTTCATCGCATTATTCCACAAATAATCACGAGTCCTATAACCATACTTCTAGGATAACTCAATCCGCAAAGCATCTTCCCGTGAGGGCTTTCACCATAGGGGGACCACTTTGGAATTCATCCTTTGTGCTACTGGGATTTATTCAAGGGTTTACATCAATGACAACCAACCTTAATCAACAATATCCCCCTTTGGCATTGATGGAAACACTCTGATGAAAAATTGAAATTATGTCATGTAATACTGAAGTCATATCACTCATGCTCCCCTTGGAAACATGCCTCTGTCCTCTGCATCTATGTGACCATTTCTCCCCCTAGAACCATGCCTCTTTCCTATGCATCTTATGAATCTCTCCCCCTTTTTCATCAATGGGAAAGGTATATTTCCATCCAGGGTTTCTCCCCCTGACTGAATTTTCCTCTTTATGGTGTTTCCTCATGTACATCTAAGACATATAAGATAAGCATTCAAAAGAATTAATTTTGGAGTAGATATAACTCCTAGTCTCTGGTGAAGATACTCAAAGGCTTCCCATGGAAGTGGTTTTGTAAATATGTTTGCCACTTTTTCTTTTGTGCCCACATACTCAAATTTGATGTTCTTTTCTACAACTTGCTCCCATAGAAAGTGATACTTTATTGGAATGTGCTTTGTCTTGGAGTGGATCACCGTTTTATTTGAGATATGGATGGAACTTGTATTATCAAAATAGATTGGAATGGGCTCATCATACTTAACCTGTATATCTATCATAGTTTGTTTCATCCAAAGAACCTATGTGCAACATGATGTTGCTGCAATATACTCTGCCTCGGATATAGATAAAGATATTGATGATTGTTTATTGCTTATCCATGATACTAAACACTAACCCAAGTATAATGTTGCTCCACTAGTGCTTCGTCGGTCATCAATAAAACCTACCCAATCTGCATCTATGTAGGCAATAAGTGATAGATATTTTCCTTTTGGATACCATAATCCAAACTCTTTTGTTCCTTTTAGATATCTGAAAATCATCTTCACTTCCTATACATGTAACTCCTTTGGTGCTCCTTGAAATCATGCCACCTGACCAACTACCTGCATTACATCTAGTCTGGATGTTGTCACATATATTAGGCTATCAATCATTGACCTATATTGCCTCTGATCTATAGACTTTGAATCATCATATTTTCTCAACTTGCAATTGGTTTGCATGGGAGTGATAACTAGTTTGCAATCTTCCATTTCGAAACTCTTTAGCATTTCTCTGATATACTTGGTTTGAGAAATAAAAATTCCTTGGTTTATTTGATATATCTGAAGTCCCAGAAAGAAGGATAATTCTCTAAGTAATGACATTTCAAATTCATTCTTCATATCCTTTGAAAATTTCTGGCTTAACCTGTCATCATCACTACCAAAAATAATATCATCAACATAAACTTCAATTAATAAAATATTACCTTGACATACCTTGATGTAGAGGTTGTTGTTTGCACTTCCTTTTCTGAACTCTGTCTGTTGTATATACTTATCCAATCTAGAGTGTCATGCTCTAGGAGCCCATTTTAGACCATACAAGGCCCTCTTTAATTTACACACATAATATTCGTTCTTAGAGAATTGAAATCTATATGGTTGTTCAATGTAGACTTCTTCTTCAATTTCCCCATTCAGAAAAGCTGATTTTACGTCCATCTGATACACTTTAATATTTTTGGAGCATGCATAAGCTAAAAGAAAATGGATTTCTTCCATTCTAGAAACTGGGGCAAATGTCTCTTCAAAGTCGATTTCTTCAATATGTGCATATCCTTTACATACCAATCTAGATTTGTTCCTTGTAACCTACCCATCTTCTTTCAATTTATTCCTGAAAACCCATTTTGTGTCGATCACATTCTTATTCTTTGGTCTTGGAACCAATTCCCAAGTGTCATTTTTCTTTATTTGATCTGATTCTTCATCCATGGCCTTATTCCAAAATTCTTCCTTGCTGGATTCTTCAAAACATTTTGGTTCAATTGTAGATAAGAGTGATAGGTGTGTTTGTTCTGGTGAACAGATTCTTCTTCTAGTCTCAACTCCTGCATCTTTGTTTCTGATAATCTGATCTAAACGAATATTCTTCTGTCCTCGTCTACTATGTGTCTTTGGAGACACTTGTTGAACTTGTTCTTATGCTTATGTCAGATCCTCTTCATCTTCCTCTTCTACTTCTTTTTCATCTTCTGCTTCTTCTTCGAAAGGTTGTTCTATTGATACATTTTCTTCTTCCTTTGATTCTGGTCTGCATGTTTCATCAATTGTTACGTTGATGCTTTCCAAAAATTTGTTCAATCTCATATTGTAACACTTGTATACTTTTCTTGTACTTGAGTAACTAACAAGTACTCCTTTGTTCACACGAGAGTCCAACTTTCCCATTCTACCATATTCTCCTTTGATGTAGCATTTGCTTCCAAAAACTCTGAACTGCTTCACATTTCTTAGTCTTTCTTTCCATAGCTCGTAGTGAGTTTTGTCAGTGTTTCTTCTAAGAATTACTCTGTTTTGAATGTGAACTATTGAATGCACTGCCTGTGTCTAAAATATATCTGTCAATTTGGAATCCAATAACATTGTTCGAGCCATTTCCTGTACTGTCCTATTCTTTCTTTCAACAACTCCATTCTGTTGAGGTGTCCTAGCAACAGATAATTGCCTTTTTATTCCATGACTGCTGCAATAGTACATAAATTCTTTTAAAGTGAATTCTCCTCCATTATCATATCTCAAGCATTTGATTTTTTAATCCATTTCAATTTCAAAAATTTCCTTGTAGATCTTAAAGTTTTCAAAAGCTTTTGACTTATTCTTGAGAAATAAAACTACAGTCATTCTTGTATAATCATCAAATGATAACATAAATTATTTCTCACCTTTTAAACCTTTGTTGTAGTTGGTCCTTTTGGTCCCAAAGTATACACCTGATTGCTAAAGGGAAAAGTTAGGCCACCTATCAGTTTAGAATGATTGCTTCTTTTAACTTTTTTTTGGTTGGTCTGAGGTTTATTCAATCAAGACAAAGGCAAGTTTGGATTGGCAAAATGATATGGATGAGGGCCCTCCTTGGCTAATGGCACACTAATGACAGACCAATGAAATTATAGAAAACAGAGGGAAACAACAAACTACTCAATGAATAATCTACTGCAAGAAGTTCAATACTTAAAATATCATTTCAAGACATAAAACATGTATCAAAACACAATAATTCTCAAAGGTTGTAGAAAACAAATCTTCACCAAAACATCAGCTATTTGATAGGTTGTGTATCAGTAAAAATAAGTCATACAATAGCTAAAAGGAAATGAAATGTATGTTGCACAAATAAAAAATTGTATTCAAGATAAGAATGAAAACACATGAAGAGTTGAATGAAACACTGTCATCAAGAGTATGTTCACCAGGTAGAGAGGTTTAATACAAGCATAAAATAGGTCCAACTAGTCTGTTGTATTTCTATTCCTTCCTCAAAAAATATAACCTTTACAATATCCAAAAACCAACTATTTAAAAGAGTTGAAAAGGCTCTCATCCTTAGGGGATTGAGACCTAAATTTAGGGAATTGTTCGTAAATCAAATAATTAACTTCACTAAGAAACTGGACTTAATCAGCAAGAGTGGTTCTTATCACACACAGAATACCACTCTTGTGTCTAATCTAGGAAAATGCTTGACTAAATCAAATAAAACTAGTACTGTCTCTAGGACAGAACTGATGCCTATGTTGAAGGAACTGAGGGGCCAAAAATGTGCCTTGGAGTGACAGAGAAGAGATTTGTGTTGAACGACAATGTGTCTGTGAGATTTTGGAGGCCATTGGACATAACCAACTACATGAGCAGAGCTTGCTGAAGTGTTTCTAGAACTAATTTATGTCGACTCGTGAATGTGACTTAGCTCCCTGTCTATGCCTATGCTTTCGGAAGCCAAGCGCACTCTGTACTAAACCCGTGAGCTGCCATCTATACCTGTGAAATGATTTTGCTGGAATGGTTGTTGGCCCATTGGACATGAGGGGATACATGGAGGTGAGCATCCAATCGAGAGACAGGATGAATGGATGCGAGGGTAGATGACATGTAGTGAGTAATGAAGGTGGCATGTAGGGAGTGGAAGAGTAGATAGGTTGGAAAGTGAGTGGAGAACATGTGGCGAAAGGTGAGAGGGGGTGGTATTGAGAAACAACTTGGGAGGAAATCGGAGGGGGGTGCAAGCGATAAGAGGATTAGAGGGGGGGGTCCAAGTTCTTAAGGAGCTACCACGTTAGGTAGGGCCTATGGTGGGAAAACCACTTTCTCAGAAACCCCTCCCACCGTTAAAGGTAGATTGGTCAGGGGGCTCCGAGATGTGACAAGGACCATTGATCTGGAGAGGTGGGCCATCGTCGATGGAGATCAGCGTGGGGGTTAACGAAGGACAAGTGTCGAGTGGTGAGAGGAGTGAGAGTAGTGAGTTGATGAGTGGCAGTGATGCAGTGATCTGATGTCATTCAAGAACGTGATTGTGGGAGATGTTGAGGGTGGTTTGGACTTAGACCGCCTTTGGGCCCGAAACCCACTACAATTTTCCACATACCCTTCCAACAAAACCATGGTTTAAATTGTGGGACTGCTCTAGAAAATTAACGTCCAGGCAGTTTGTGTCCCCGCAATGAACTGTAGTCATCGATATGATTACGATCCAAGATCTGAATTACATTTACCTGCTGCAAGGATCAATGTTTCTCGTTGACCTGGGATCAATGGTCCAGGTTCACTTCAGACTTTTGGACCTCAGGTGTTTTGAATGTGAAACATGAAACATCTCCCGGAGAAAAATCTCTGAAGCGAATGATCTATCGCAACGTGTCATGATGGATGAAAAGTCCAGATTCACTTTGAAATTCTGGGCTTCAGGAGTTTCAAATGTCAAGCATGAAGATCTCCTGGAGGAAAATCACCGAAGTGATGTGGCAGTCTGATGTTGTATGATGTCATAGTTGTTGGGTGTCTTGGAAAGAACGGTGACACGTGTCATGTGGAAATGGGTGAATGACACAACCAAATGACCTGAGATGAATTCCACGTGTCCTGCCTCATGAGTATGCCATGTGTCTCAACTACTGGTTTCCACGTGCTTCAACACTTCGGGCTTTAGTAGTTTCAAATGTTAGTGCTTCAAAACTTCCTGGAGGAAAATCTTCGAAGTAACTGATCTATCGTTGAGTGTCCCGTATGGTGGATGGTATAGATTTACTTCAGGACTTTGGGTCTTTGGTTCTTCAGCACTTTCGAATGTGAAACCTGAAAATCTCCTAGAGGAAAATCCCTGAAATGAATGATCCGTTGTCGTGTGTCGTGACCGACGAATGGTCCAGATTTTCTTCAAAAATACGGCCTTCGGGAGTTTCAAATGTGAAGCATGAAAAATCTTCTGGAGGAAAATCGTTGAAGCGACGTGTCAGGTTCATAGATGATTTTAGGGGCTAATTTTCCAAGGTTTTTCCCAAAACAAGATTTGTTATTCTAAAAATGATTCGCCCAAATTCTATAGGATAAAATGATTTTACCTAAAAAATCGCCAAACTTTTATACAAACTATATAAAATCCTTATAAATTTGAATATTTTTACAAAAATATCACCAAACATTTTATAGTTAGTATATGAAGAATTAGTAAGATTCATCAAAGTTTCTACATTTTAAAATAAATTTCCATCCTTAAAATCATCCCTGGTCGGAGGATTTGAGTCTTGAGGAACTCAGTACTTCAAACTTTACATGAAAACCCATCCGATTTCGGAACCAGAATGGACGAGACTCGTTGATCTATGATTTTCTTGGTGGATCTTTACTATTGAAAACTTACCTGTCTATTCCACAATCAGAGCCCAAAATTCGTTGTTCTGGGTTGTTGCGTCATGTGCATGGGAATTTCTTGTACATAGAAAAGGCTTGGTAGACCTACGGTGAGCTCAATCAATGGTGTAAGTGATGACAAGCATTCTGAAACAAATATGACATGTATTTTATCCTTCCAAAAAAAAAATAGAAAAGAAAAAACGCTCAAAGACTAAAAAATGAATAAGGGCCAAGACACTCAGTAGTGGGAAAATGACTTAACCAACCAAAAGAGGAAAATTTTGATGAAGGCATAGGGAAAAAGAGGAGAAAGGCAGGGGATGCAGACCTAGGTTACAAAATTGGCTCCAACTGGGGATAGCTCATCCCTGTGAGGTGCTAATAACTGTAGATTGGTGCCTTGACATTAGATAACTGGTCTTACCTTTCATTACTTACCTTCGTTTTTATCTGTTAGTCCTGCATATCTGTTACAGTCCCTCAGCCATGCATTTTATTGAATTAAAATTGAAACTACACCCCAATGCCTTGTTGGGCTATGGATTCTTTATTCACACACAACTAAATAACCAAAATAAATAATAAAGGAAAGTGTCTATGGTACAAGGGTGACCTTCCCCTATCCTTAAACAAAATAGTGTTTTAGGAAGCACCCATTTATTGGCCCTCCAAAGATCTTTGTATCATCTAGATTGTGCAGAATGAACGTGTTGTTTTCTAGAACTTCAATCACCTTAAAAGGGCCAAACTAGAGGTTGTCGAATTTATCATGCTTGGACTTGTCATCCCTTCTGGCATCCCACCTCAAAACTAGGTCACCTTCCTGAAAAATTTCCTTCTTGGTTTTCTTATCAAAGTTTGATTTGATCTTTCTTTGGTATGATTTTGTTCTCTGATCAAGTGCCTCTCTTCTATGTTGAACTTCTATAATATGGAATATCCTCCATTGGATGTAATCGGTCTCCTCAATATCCTCCTGCAAGAATTTCAAGATTGGTATACTGAGCTGAGTAGGAAAAACAATGTCTATGCCATAAACAATATGGAATGGTGAGGTTACTAGAGACTTCTTATTGTTTATTATGTCAGCCCATAAGGCATATTTGAGTTTAGAGTCCTAGGATTTCTTACTTTCAATCAACAGCTTTTTAATGATCCTGATGAGAGTCTTGTTTGATGATTCTTCTAGGTCATTTCCCTTAGGGTAATAGGGTGTGGAATGTGTCAAGGAAATGTTGTGACTGCCACATAAGTCAATCATGGATTTAGACTTGAATGTTTGGGCATTTTCTGTTACAAGCTTACTGGGGCAACCAAATTTGGCAAAAATATTAGTTTCCAGGAAATTCATGATTACCTTGTTAGTGGCATTCATGGTAGGCACAGCCTCAATCCATTTGGTGAAGTAGTCGGTGGTAGTGAGAAATCACTTGTGTTGTCCACTAGAGGGTGGATTTATTTCTCCTATGAATTCTAACCCCCATTGTTGAAATAGACTACTGGCTTTGATAGTTTCTAGGGGCAATGATAGTAACTTTTGTTTCCTTGCAAAAATATGACATTCATTGTGGGCTCTAACAGTGGAAAACACATCAGAGAAAAGGGTGGGCCAGTAGTATCTTTCCCTCAGGGTCTTGAGCATTGTGGCCTTCCAATGCTAGTGCCCTCCACACACTCCTCTATGCATTTTTGTTGTGACTTGTTTAGCTTCATTTTCATCAAGGCATCTTAGCAGGATGTCAACGGGATCTCTCCAATATAGGTTCTGGTTTGAAATGAAGAATTTGATGGATTTCAACTTGAGAGACTTGGCCTTTGTCTTCTTCAAATTTGGTGGACATTCAAAATGTTGTAGAAAATAGATGATGTTTTTATACCAAGGTGAAGAGGAATATTTTTCAAATACCTGTACGTTGTCTTGTCCAGGTTGTATGATGGGCGCATCTGATTGGGTGAAGATTTAATGCAAATCTAGCACCTTGAATTTTGATTCTGATAGCAATTTGGCCAGTCCTTTCCCCTTGATCATCTTGGTGGGATTTATGTTAAAATCATACTCCAATAGCTTGACAATCCATTTTCCTCTTTTCCCCTCGTTGTTTGGCTGGACCAGAATCTCTTTGACATTGTTGCTAGGACCAAAGGCCATTATGCTAGATTGTAGCATGTAAATCCTGAAGGCCTTGAGTTCTTTGACTAGTGCATAAGAATGCTTCTCTAATATATCATACTTGAGATTAGCATCTCGGAGGGATCTGCTGAAAAATGCTATTGGTTTCCCATGCCCTTCTTCGTTTTTCTACAGTAGTACAACAACAATTGTTTCCTATAAGGAAAAGGAAAAGATGAAGAACTCTTTCGTATAGTCAGGGTTGGCCAATACAGGTGCTTCAACTAAATCTTTCTTGATTGTTTGGAAAGATGATTTTTCCTCTGAGGACCATTTTATCACAACATATTTCTTCAACATGTTAGTAACATGCTTCATAATTTCAACAAAATTTGGCACAAAACGTCTGAGGAATTTTATGTTACCAATAAAAGACTGGACAACCTTTTTTGGGGGGTATCTTGATTTGTTGAATGGCACAAACCCTCTTTGGATCAATTTTTATGCCTCTTGTTGATATGATGTGGCCCGGGAGATTTCCTTCACTAGGATTGAGAGATATCCCATACCTCATGCATTTCTTGAAAACCTACTCCACATGCTGAAAATGTTCCTCATCGGACTTGGAGAAAATGGTAATGTCATCTAGTTATATGACCATAAATTTGTCTTTCTCCCCCACAAAATCTTTGTCCATGGCCCTCTGAAAATTGGCCCCTACATTCATGAGCCCAAAGGAAATTTGTCATACATGAATGTTCCCCATGGGGTGGTGAATGTTATCTTTTCTTTGTCTTCCTCACAAACTGCTATCTGGTTATAACCAGAGTATCCATCCAACAAGGAAATTTTGTGTGCACCTACCACCCTCTATAAAATATGATCCATCTTGGGGAGGGGGTAATTGTCCTTCAAAGAACACTTGTTGAGATTTCTGAAATAAACACATAAGCGTATCTCCCCACTTTTCTTCCTTACAGGCACTAAGTTGGCCACTGATTTTGAATACCTCAATGGTACAATAATATTGGCATCCAACATCCTTTTTAGTTCTCTTTCAATTATAGAC
>JASDQU010500892.1:0-12226 GCA_032191745.1 Picea mariana | reverse complement strand
GCAAACTGTGTTGATGAGAGAAAAAGCACCAGTGGAGGAGCATTCTTTCTGGGTGACTCATTAGTTGCATGGCTTAGTAAAAAGCAAGGATCCATTTCATTATCCACTACAGAGGCAGAATACATTGCTGCTGCTACTTGCTGCACACAAATTTTATGGATGATACAAACTCTTGTAGATTTGAAGGTAACTTACACTGATCCTATTCCAATTCATTCCGATAACACTAGTGCCATTAGTGTCTCCAAGAATCATGTTCTTCATTCCAAGACTAAGCATATTCCAATAAAGTACCATTTTCTCAGAGAACAAGTTACAAACAGAATTGTTCAGCTGAATTATATTTCTTCCAAAGAACAGATAGCTGATATCTTTACTAAACCATTAGAAGCGACACCTTTTGGATATTTTCATCAAAAATTGGGGGTTATAATTTCTTGTGTCTAATCTGTTCACCTGGTCAAGGGGAGTACTTATTGAATATCTGGTGTATTTTCAAAATGATTATAGTCGACAGGGGGAGTATGTTTTGCAACAGATCAGGGGAAGAATGCTTCTTCTTTGACATTGATGTCAAAGGGGGAGAAAAGAGTTCGGGAGGAGAGTCGAGCCCGAATGCATGTGGGTGCTTGTGTTTCCATCAATGCCAAAGGGGGAGATTGTTGGAAAATATTTAACAGACAGTGAATGGAAAATATTTGATAGACATTGAATGCTTGTCATTGATGGCAAGTAGCATAAGTATAGGAAGAATGTACAGAGGATTGATGGCATGGGTATAGGAAGTTTGTAATAGACAGGAAAACAGAACATAAGTTCAGGAAGATCAAATGATCAAAGGCAACGCAACCAGGAAAATAGAAGATAAGTTCAAGTTGATCGAATGATCAAAGGCCCGTAAAGATTGAGAAGCATTTCTGATCATTGGATCCATTCAAAATTCCTGAAAGAACGAGGGTCATCAGATATAAATGTAGACAAGAAGAGATCGTTGAAGAGGAGGACAGATCTTAGGCGTTGGATCCAAGCACAGGATCCGACCATCGTTGGATCAAGAAGAACCCACACATCCTTTAAGGTAAAAGGAGAAGTGGGCATAATCGCGATATGAAAAATCGTGACTTAATCTGAGCCGTCAGATCAAGGTTGAATCTAGACCGTTGATTCCAGTCCATGTTGGGGTTTCGAGGATCGCATCTTGGAGATGTCAAAGAAACAATGCAACAAGAATGTCGATTTCGCGATATGTGAAATTTTGATTCAATCACAGCTATTGAATCAAGCTCAGATCTAGACCGTTGATCTAACTCCATGTCAGAGTTTCGAGGATCCCGTGTTGGAGATGTCAAAGAAACAATGCAACAAGAATGTCGATTTCGCGATATGTGAAATTGTGATTCAATCACAACCATTGAATCAAGCTCAGATCTGGATCGTTGATCTAACTCCATGTCGGAGTTTTGGGGATCGAGAATTGGAGATGTCAAAGTCTATTAACATCAGGAATCCCGATATCACGATATGTGAAATCACGATTTAATTGCAGTTGCTGAATAGAGATCATATCTGGACCATTGATCAAACTCCATATCGGAGTTTCACGAATCACGACATAGAGAGGCAAAGAACCCAATGCAACAAGAATGTCGAAATCGTGAAATCGCGATTCAATCATTGTCGTTGAATCAATATCACATCTGGACCATGGAATCATAGGACATGTGGCAAGTGATCAAAATTTCACTGACTTGGGGTCAACGAAGCATAGTGTCGAAAATCACAAAATGAGAAATCGTGAAAGCGCTTTTTGCATAAGCGCTTGGTTATGACCATAGTCATATTCGGGAAGGAGCTAATGCAGAAAAGTTTTGTATCGAAATTTCGTAGATCGGGATTTGTAGGTGACAAGAACATTGAACATAAGGAGTGTTGAAATCGCGATATGCGAAATGATCTAAACCGTCAGATCAAGTGTTGATCAAAGAGTTACTGTTCTCTCTCACAGTTAACTCCTTAGTTTGGAATATATTAGCGAAGTGGACTCAGGATTGCCGATTAGTTGGCGTTTCAGTTGCTGAGACAATTGTCTTCCTTTTGCCTAATGAGATGGGAAGTTGAACCACCATGAGTGTATATAAAAGAAAATGAGACAGACAGCATGATAGTGGTCGTTCTGTATGAGAAAAGAATGAAACTGTAAGAAAAGGAAAATGACAGGATGTGCAGGATGAGATTGAGTATATGTGCATTGTGATATCAAATGTAGAGGAGAATAACAGAACAAGTTGAAGAAGAGTAGAATAACAGAACAAGTAGAAGAAGAGCAGAATGAAAAAACAAGTTGATACAGAGCAGACCTGCTGAATAGACAGAGGAAGAAATGAATTGCAGAACAGTTAGAAAATGACCAGATATACAGAACAAACAAAGATTGGTAAGAATTGATGTATCTGTGTAGTTGAATGTTTATATGTTCATTTATTTTATAGGGAGTTTTGGAGGTTCTCGGGAGGACTATTGTCCTCAGAGGTTCAAGTGGGAGCTTGAACACAGGAAGTTGTAGCTTTCATCTAGTTGCAGCCAGAGAAACCAGGGTGGCAGGGTGGTGCAAGGGAGAACAAGTGTTCTCTGTTATACAGGTTGGAGCCTATGTAACTGGAAGTTGGTGCTGGAACATATAGGGAGTTGGTGCTTTCTTCTAGTGGGTGCTAGAGAAACCAGAGAGTTGGTGCTTCCTTCTAGTGGGTGCTAGAGAAACCAGAGAGTTGGCGCTCTCAAACAAGTTGCAGCTTGTAAAACAGAGGTAGTAGCCTCACATTGAGTTGGTGTTCAATTAAAGATGATGTACAAAACTTAAAAGACTACCTATCTTTTTTGAAGAAGAAGAGGTTTTCTCCCTTTATGGGTTTCCTCGTGAAAATATGTCTTTGTGTATACCTTATGTGTGACTGATGCTTTTTACTTTTACTGTCCATATGTTGTATAATGTTGATGATCACTTGAAGAAATATTAAGAATATTTTAATAGAGTTAATATTGTTTAAGCTCAAAGACAATTGATTCACCCCCCCCCCTCTCTCAGTTGTATTAGTAATTTCAACAGTCGCCATGTGTCCTATCCGATGGATGGTCTACATTTACTTCGGGACTTCATGTCTATGGTTCTTTGGGACTTTCGAATGTGAAACTTGAAAATATCCTAGAGGAAAATCCCCAAAGTGAATGATCTACTGCCACGTGTCGTGACCGACGAACAATCAATATTCTCTTTAGAAATCTGGGCTTCGGGAGTTTCAAGTGTGAAGTGTAAAAACTATCGGAAGAACATCATCGAAGCGACATGTTAGGTTCTCAGAAATATGGCTCTTCGACTCTTCTGAGGCTTTGAGTCTTTGAAAAATCAGTACTTCAAACTTGATATTAAAACCTACACAATTCTGGAACCCGAATGGATGAGACTCGTTGATCTATGATTTTCTTGGTGGACCTTTACCGTTGAAAATTTACATGTCTGTTCCCACAGTCTGAGCCCGAAATTTGTTGTTTTGGGTTGTTGCGGCGTGTGCATGGGCATTTCCTACACATAGAAAAGGATTGGTAGACCTGCGGTGAGCTCAATCAATGGCGAATGTGATGACAAGCATTCCAAAACAAATATGACATGTATTTTATCCTTCCAAAAAAAAATAGAAAATAAATGCGCAAAGACTCAAAAACAAATAAGGGCCAAGACACTCAGTAGTGGGAAAATGACTTAACCAACTAGAAGAGAAAAATTTTGATGAAGGCATAGGGAAAAAGAGGAGACAATAAGGGGATGCAAACCTAGGTTACAACAGGTCCAACTATATCAGCGTGCACAATTTCCAGTGGTCTTGTCCTTGAATATTCCTTTGATTTGAATATGGTCTTTGTTTTCTTTCCTTGTTAACAATGCTTGCATAAAGTGTTGGTTTTGTGATCTAGGGAATTTCTCCGACTGCTTCTCTTTTGTTGACTTTGACAAGGTTATCAAAATGTATGTGACCCATTCTTTTGTGCCATGGACAACTTTCATCTTCCTTTCCTAGACAACACTTTCATTTCCAATTTCACTTAACACATATATGTTCCTTGAAGTTCTTGCAGCTATAGAAATCAATTTTCCTAAACCTTATTTTCTTATCTCACACTTTTGTGAATCGAAAGTAACTTTATGACCTTGGTCACAAATTTGACTTACACCTAGAAGATTATTTTTCATATCTCCTACTAGTAGAACATTTTCTGCCTTTGTATTCTTGTTCCCAATTCTAATTGTGTCTTTTCCAATGATTTTAGTTGAATCATGATTTCCGAAGGAGACTGATCCATCTCTTTCCTTTATTAATGTAAGAAACTTGTCTCTATCACCTGTCATGTGTTTTGAACAGCCACTATCAACATACCAACCACATTTCTTCTGCTTAGCTTGCAGAGCGAGTGTGCATTCTTCATTGCTATACTCATTCTATTTTCTTATCCATGTCCTTTTATTAGGTTCTTGTCTGTGACTATTTTATTTTGTTACGGTTCTCTAGGAGGGACTATCATTCTGGAATCTTTGGCCATGTGTCCAAATTTGTTACATTTGTAACATTCCACTTCAGTGCTCACATATTTAAACCTGTTGTAACTTCTTCCCTGTGTTTCACTAGGCCTTCTTGGATAACCCTTTTGTGTATGACTTTCAAAGTTGTTTATGTTCCTATTGTTAGCTCTGCAATTTACAGCTTTATGTCCAAAATTATTACATGCATAACATAAACCAAAAAATATAGTTTGGTACCTCGGAGTTGAAGATATTCTGAAAGGAGGTGCTCTTATGAATCCTTATTCTTCTTGAGGCCTATATGTCTGTTGTTGGTTCTAAAATCTGAATCTTCTCGGTGGAGGAGTGTCCCTGTAATCTTCCTTCTATATCTTCCTATCCCCTTTGATTATTTTTGCATAGATTTTTGGAAATGTTTCTTGCTCTATTGTTTTGGAGCTTGATCCATTTTCTGTCTGATTGTATCCAAGTTCGGACTTGTCAAGATGATAATTTTGACTGCAGATAATTTCATACAAAACTTTTGAGCTATTCTACATATTTTTCTTTTCAATATTCTTTCTTAATGTGACAATCTCTGCTTCCAAATTTCCAATGATCATGTTCTTTTCTTCTAGCTGTTCTTTGAGTGCTTCTTCAATTCTTTTATATTCTTCTATTTGAACCTTCAATTTTGTGATCATTTGTTCTAGTTCTTGAGTGTCCTCTTTCTTGTCTAGTTCTGCTTGTAGTTTCTTGTTTTTCTTCTTTTCTCTTCTGATAACTTCTATGGAACACATCAATTCTTCTTGGTAGTCAACTTCTGCCTCTTCAATCTCTTCTTCAACTTCTTCATATTGTCCTTCGGCTTCTTCATATTCTTCTTCGGAGTATTCTTTATCAGAGTCTTCCACTGCCATAGATAGAACTCTTCCTATCTCACTGTCACTCACCTCATCTTCACCTAACGATGAGATGTCCTCTTTGGTGCATAAGATTTTCTTGGAAACTTTGTTTGTAGTTCTTTTTCCTTTATATGTTTGTTTTCCTTTTGAGTAACCTTCATAATTTCTCTTTTTCTTATGAGGAAATTTGTTAAAAAAATGACTAATACCATCACAATTAAAAAAAATTAAAGGAATCTTACCTCTATACCCATCGTTGGTTCCCTTTTTCAGTATTTTGATGAAGTTGGACAATTCTTCATCATCTTCTGAGAAGTCATTGTTGTTGCTATGTTATTCTTGTTTCTTTTCTTTTGCTTTGATTTTTTGGATGCTTTGAAAGCTTCTTCTTTTACATATGGATTTTCTTGTTCATTTCTCATTTCAATGGATGTGAAGATTCCATGTTGTCCATCCATGCTTATTGAGTTTAGATTTGATATTTCATCTAGTCCTGATATCTTAGGGTCAAATCTCATAGGTAGAAATCTTAGTACCTTTTGAACAATTACAGATTCTTCAATTTCTTCTCCCAATCCTATGATTTCATTCATTGTTTCATCGACTCGTAAGAAGTAGGCTACAATATTCTCATCTTCCTTCATCTTTAGTTGTTTGAACTAACCTCTGTAAGTTTGAAGCTTTGTTTCCTTGACTTTTGAATCTCCTTCTTAAATATTTCGAAGCTTATCCCAAATCTCCTTAGTGGATTTACAATGTGCAACTTTGGTGAATATTGTTTCACTTAGAACATTCAGAAGTGCATTTGTGGCTTTGGAATTATTCTGACGAAGTTTCACTACTTTGTCATTTGTTGGTAGAGTTGTTGATGTTGTGTATCCATCTATAATTGATTTCCAAATTTAAAATCCTTGTGCCTGTATATATGTATTCATCCTTATGCTCCAAAAAGCATATTTTTTTCCATCAAACTGTGGTATTCCATTTTTATACAAGTTGTTTCTCTCCATGATCTACCTTTCAGTGGTTAAACTAATTTCTGAAGGAACCTGCTCTGAAACCAATTGTTGAATTACTGAGAGGGGGGTGAATCAGTAATAGAGAAATTATAATCCTTTTTAACCCAATAATCCAAGTGTTATATCAATGTATAATTATCATCCAATAATAAAATATTAACAAATGAACAATCATACACATACACAATACACCAATGTTTTACGTGGAAACCCAAAGTGGGAGAAAACCACGAAATACTTTTTCTTATATGTCTTGAAGAATTAAATTCATTGGAAGCACCACCTTCCTTTGTTTTTCAGCTGCAATTGGAAGGAGGCTCCAACCCCCTAGTCTTTCAGGCTACAACCTGAGGGAAGCTCCAACTCCCCAATTCTCTGGCTACAACTAGAAGGAGGCTACAACCCCCTATGTTCTGTGGCTACAACCACATGTCCTTTCCCCATCCAACTACTCTGAAGTAGAAGTAGAATGATGGAACCACTGTCACACGGTCACACTATCACTGTGAGATATATTGTTGTAATCATGTACCAATAAACTTGAACCATGCATCAACCTGTACTTCAACTTATAATCAACTTGTATCATAAATAAGTGCATCAACTGGATAAATCCATAAGTGCAGACACCAACCGATCTCCCTAGATCCACCTGGATCTAGAACAAAGCAAGACAGAATAATACTCTTTCCCTAGATTTTGACTATTGAATTAACTAGGAGGCAAGAAATAATAACATACCTTATTATCGCTTCCTATGGTCTTTGTTGCTCCCGCTTCGCTCCAGTGCTCTCATGCAGTCAAGACCAAGACAACACAAACCAACCAAAGTGAAGAAAGCACAATCTATTCAATAGTCAATCTATGTATATGATCAAGGAATTATACAATAAAATGGAAATGGCTTTATGGGAAAGGGACATATTATTGTATCACATTAATGGAAAGTAAATATTTCAACCTGAACCTTGATGTCACAAACTTCCTTTTGATTGCCCTTGGCTCTGACACACACACTTTCTCACTTGCATGAAGAAGATCAACTCCTTTGGATGAACTTGCTAGAGTTTCCAAGCTACTGTAGCATCAGTCCTTCACACAATTCTTTCACTAATTCTCCAATGAATCTCTTGCTTAACTTTGCTTGCTTAATCTTTTCCATGAGAATTCCCTCAATATATAGGAGAGAGTGAATTAGTTACTTGGATAAAAATGATCCCAAAATATCAGGAAATCCAGTACTAGAATAACCATTCGAATGCCATCTCATTCTTCTAGAAGATTCTCTTCTAGAAGAATCGAGAATTCACCTTTTTCCTTGCTTTAGAAAGAGTTCGCACCCTAGCAGTTCAACACAGTGCGAACTTCTTGCACCCTAGCTTAAGGCAGCCTGCGAGAATCATGTATTCTTGCAGGCAAATATACTATCAGCCTGCGAACCTCCTTCAAAAATGATATTTCTGGAAAGAGAAGAAAGTAACTTTTCTCAGGAGAAAGTTCTGATGAAGAGCCTGAGTACACCATCATCCATACATCATCATGATGACCAAAATCATGGGTAACAAACCCAAAGCGGGAGAAAACCACGAAATACTTTTTCTTATATGTCTTGAAGAATTAAATTCATTGGAAGCACCAACTTCCTTTGTTTTTCAGCTGCAACTGGAAGGAGGCTCCAACCCCCTAGTATTTCAGGCTACAACTTGAGGGAAGCTCCAACTCCCCAATTCTCTGGCTACAACTAGAAGGAGGCTACAACCCCCTATGTTCTTCGGCTACAACCACATGTCCTTTCCCCGTCCAACTACTCTAAAGTAGAAGTAGAATGATGGAACCACTATCACACGGTCACACTATCACTATGAGATATATCGTTGTAATCATGTACCAATAAACTTGAACCATGCATCAACTTGTACTTCAACTTATAATCAACCTGTATCATAAACAAGTGCATCAACCATGCACCAACCTATACCAAACAACCTGTAATCAACATGTACCATAAAAAAGTGCATACAACCATATACCAAGTATGTACCAATCATGTTTCAACTACTCATCAACTATGACTCATCAATATGTACCAACATCATCAACTATACACCTCATGTATGTGCCAACTCATCAACTACTTGTCTCAACCATGTACCCAACATGTACTTTAACCAAAAGCCCTCATAAATTTCATCATCCAAATATGATTTGTAAATCTGTAATAGACCTGGTGTATATGATCACATACCTGCAAACCTTCCTTAACTTTAACAACAAGAGACTAGTATTTTCATCAAACTTTTCTTTACTCTCACATGACTAGTTTTGGATTAGTCAACAACCCTAAATTGAAATAATCATAACTTTGTACCTGTAATGAATAAATATATAAAAATAATACACAATGTTATTCAATGTGTTTTATGCAATTTATATAAGTCTTACTACTTGTAACCTCTCAGAAAAGGATTTATATCAAAAATGGCATGCCTTGCTGAATTTTGGCTTATTCTAGAGAGAGGCCTTGTAGAGTGTGCCCCGCACGGAATATTTTTTGAATCGATATGAAAATGTTATCCAGGATACTAAAGACTGTAATATGACCAAAACATTTGGTCTTACTGAATTTGGATCTTTTATTTTTTATTTTATGACGTTTTTACCCAAAACACTTGTTTTAGACTAGTTTCAGGATTGGCCACAAACCCTATTTTCCACGGAGTGTAACTCCAAAAATACAATGACCCACAAGATTAATTTTTTACCACATATACTTGGATATGTTTTCTCAATTTAAAATGGTGAGATGACCTGTAAATAACATACCTTAGAAATAATCATCAAAAGAACATATCCTCCTTTGAATTTTGGCCTTGTTTTCTTCACCTTCTCTCTGACATTCAGCTTAGATATCCTTTGGTTACCTCAGACACCTATAGATATTCAATATTCTCAAGTGTGATCTAAAATTAGAGAGCCTTACCTCTTATTTATACTCTCCAAGTAGCTTCCTTAAAAACATCTTCTAGGTCAATTTTCCCACTTTTCTTATTTTAGGGTTAACCCACTTCTAATTTCTCCATTAAATTTATGATTTAAATAATTTATTTTGTATTCACTTTGAATTATAGTACACTCATCACTTCACTTTATTATTTACCTTCTAAAATCTCTTAAACCACTTTTACTACTTTGACCTTTTGGGGCTTGTAGATGACATATGAGGGTCCTCCAACTTCGTAAGGCCATATCTCTCAAACCGTGAGGAGTTATGTGATGTTCCACATACCAACAGAAATGGAATGAAATTTAATATCCATATAGAATAGTATTAACTACAAATATATCAAAACTCATACCATTATCCATCAAACAAACTTGCGTCCATTACCCAAACCTAGGTTTTCCAACTTCTTATGGCCATAACTCTCTAACCGTGAGGAGTTATGTGGTGTTCCACATACCACTAGAAATGGCATGAAAAAAATATCCATATAGTATAGCTTCACTGACAAATTCACTAACATTCATCTCATTATTCCAAAAATAAGCATGGGTTCTCTAACCATACTTCTAGGATAACTCAATCCGCAAAGGGTCTTCCCGTGAGGGCTTTCACCATAAGGGGACCACTTTGGAGTTCATCCTTTGTGATATAGGCCTTTATTCAAGGGTTGAAATGACAACAAACCTTAATCAAAAAATTAAGCAAGGTCTATCGGCCTTCTTGGGCCTTCAACATGCTATTATTACAATATCCCATTCATTTTGGAAATTATTGTTCATTTCTTAAATTTCTATCCTCTTTTCTTTTCATATCCATAACGCCGCAACAATACTTTGCTACACACCCAGGAGGCACACAAATTGTGATGTATCTAGGGTTATATTCACATGGCAAAATTGGTTGTACTATTTCTTTATTCAATTAAGTAAAAACACATGGTCCTTCTGCTCATACACACAATACACATGCAATTCAATTCAGACGTATTATTATACAAGTACAATGACTTCCAATAGAAAAATATCAACACCATTGACCAGGTATACATAGATATACACAATTATAGGCATCAATCCTTTATCTCCATTTAATTACATGGAGTGAATATATACTTATCTAATTGCAGGGTGTACCCAACCAACTGAATATGGGTGTTTACCTTTCCACCCAACCATAGGCTCAAATGCATTCATTCTTAGCACTCTGGTCAACCCTGTGTCAGGCCATGATACCACTAGGTAACCTCTCTCTCTCTAGTTATCAACAATTTGTGAAGGACACTCTCCTTCACACCACTCTTGGTATAGATTTCCCCACACCTACCTAGCTCAAGCCTCAAGGATGTTTGTTAGATACCTTCCCAGTATCAAGATCGAATCCTTCTCAGCTTTAGTTGGGTTTCTAGACTCTTCCATGAGGCATGATGTAGCATGCCCCCCCCACCCCTCCAAGACTCTCATCTCTTCTTTTTGAAATTGTGTGCTTCTTTTTCACACATAGCATGGGAAGGTTCTCAACCTGTATTTCTATTTCTTCTGTCAAAAGGAAACACATGGGTCAATCATGGGGACCCGTGGTGATATTTCATATTGTCCTCTAGTTGATAACTTCATGTCCCTTTTGGCATCCCTCCATACTTCCATTCATTTTGGTGGTTGGTTTTTCAACTACCAACCTCTCTCATTAACTAATTTACTTGAAATTGGAGCTAAGGAAAATAATATGAATAGGGTCTCCTCTCATTCCTCTAGTGATATCATGGCCATTAATTTAATGCTTCACCCCATAATCAATTTTTGGCATTTAAAATTAAACAATAATAAATTTACAATATTTGCATGCCATTGTATGTAAATCACCAATCGTGATTAAAATTACATATACTTAGGGTTTAGAGAGGGGGTGTTACAAATCCCCTTACTGAGCATAAACACATCCAATGGACACCAATCCACATAATTATTGTTCACATGCACCAACCTGTAGGAAACACCAATCCCCTTCCTTGCTCCACCTTTCCACCCTGAGAAGATTTGTAATTTTTCTTCATAATACCTCTCCAACATGCTTCATCCTCTGTGTCATCAAACCTCATATCATATTCATTTCTTCCACGCTTTCTTACAAACCTCAGAGCCTTTGTTATCCTCACGCTTCTTACTTCATTTTTCCCGCACTACACAAAATATGGTTTGGGAATATTTATTTATAGACTTCATTCTCTCCTATATTTTTCCACATAACAAAACTTATGCTCATGAAGTAGGCTCTAGGTCCATCGATTCTTCAAATTAGGCTATGAAACCCTCCATGAAATCTAATTTCCCTTTCTTTTGTTGTATGTGATCTGGGTCACTGGTCCTCAACGCTAAACCACCATTTGATTAAGTGTTCAAATAGATCTCAAGCATTGATATGATCTATAAATAATAATGATTTCCTTGATGCACAACAGTCGTTTGATCATCTCATGACTAGATCCTAACCATGCAGACTATACAATAACAATGCACATGTGTATTTCTTATTCAAATCATTGTTCACTCACCTCTTCAAGGGTGCAACCTCGAACTAAGTAGATCTTAAAATACAATAATATCCACTTAGAAACTAATTACATATATTTTACTGCTATATATATTTTCTAGCTAATGAAAACCCTAACCACCTAGTAGATCTCCATTAATGAAGCCTAAACTACGAACTAGTGGAACTTGTTTAATGAGGCAATATTATATTTATTGATTTC
>JASDQU010500891.1:53568-68889 GCA_032191745.1 Picea mariana | reverse complement strand
TAATCAAATGCAATACCTAAATCAAATGAATTACCCACCCATGCAACAAACTAACCCACCCTTTGTTCATCCCTCAATGTGGACTCCTTGGCCTCCACAACAACAACAACCCTATCTGAACCAATGGAATCCAACTTGGAGAGTACAACAACCCCCATTCTCAAATCAATTACCTCAATCACAATTTCTGCAACCACTCTCTTTACCATCAGGTACTCCACCAAACAATCAAATGATGAGACCCCAACTACCTGTACAACCTAACCCTAACCCCAATAATAAATTTGTGCAGTGCATTGATATTCATAACCAACCTACATTTTCTCTTCTCCCTGTGCAATGCAATGATATTCATTTACGATATGGGAGAATAATAGAACCTATCATAGCTGATGTTACCTCTTCTGATAAAGAGGAAACAAAAGAGCATGATGTACCTGAAGAGGTACAATCATCCTCTAACACTGTTGTTGAAACAACAAAACCACCATTTCCTGAGCGTTTAGCTTTGACTAAAATGCCTGAGCCACCTGCTTTTAATCTTCTAGGGGAATTACAAAATCTTTATGTCAAAATCCCTCTATTACAAGCACTCTGAGATGTACCAATTTATGCCAGGAATATGCGAGACATTTGTGTTAAGAAACCTGGTAGGAAAATTAAGGATCCCCTCACAGTCCATGTCATGGGTGACTTGTCTGCACTAATGTCAGGTAAAGTTCCCCCAATTAAATATCGTGATCCCGGCCACCCTACCATCTCAGTACAAATTGGAAAAATGATAATCCCTCGAGTCCTGGTAGACTTAGGTGCAACTATCAATATTATGACTCTAGAAACCTCACAACTGTTACAACTGCAAAATGAAATCAGAGACACCCCAACTATCCTAGAATTAGCTGACCGCTCCACAATCAAACTGGAGGGAGTCATTGAAGACCTAATTATCTCAGTGGAATCCTGGAATTATTTAGCTGACTTTGTGGTATTACAACCTAAAACAAAGTTGGGGGGCCACCCTCTAATTTTGGGCAGGCCTTGGCTAGCCACAACAGATGATTTTATCAGCTGTAGATCAGGTTCAATGACAATTTCCAGCGGTTACGAGACTAAACAGCTTACCCTCTACCCTCATGCTACACCCTTGATCAATAATGATAATTCTGTATGGGTATACTTTGATGATCAACTTACTCAACCCATCTTGACTATCGGACAAGCCTTAAGTCTTAAAGAAGCCACTGAGGATGAAGTAATCAATAATTTTATTTGTGAACCCTCCTCCGTGACTCCATAAACTCACAACCATCTAGCTGCACTTTTGGAGTCAAATAACCAAGAAAACCTTAACTCTGAAAACCCACCTCAAACATCAGCCACCACCTTCTCTAAAAGTATACCAGTAGAAATTCAACCTGGCAAAACACTGAACATAAAACCCAACCTGACAAATGCTGAAACACAACAATTAATGAAGTTACTTCTTGAACATAAATAAGCATTCACTTGGGACTATACAGATATGAAAGGAATCTCTCCCAAATTATGCACCCATCGTATATATATCAAGGAAGATTGTCGACCGATCTTCCAACCCCAATGACGAATGAACCCTAATTTTAGAGAAATCCTTAAAGAAAAACTTCAGAAATTTCTCAATGCAAGGTTTATATATCCTATATCAGACAGTGAATGGGTTTCCCCGTTGGTAATAGTTCCTAAGAAAAATGGGAAATTGAGAGTATGTGTAGATTATAGAGCCTTAAATAAAGCCACCCAAAAAGATCACTTCCCATTACCATTCATTGATCAGGTGTTAGACAATTTGTCGGGGAAGAAATTTTTCTCCTTATTAGATGGTTTTAGTGGGTATAATCAGATCAAAATTGCACCGCAAGATCAAGATAAAACCACTTCTACTAGCCCTTGGGGAACCTTTTCTTATAGAGTCCTCCCATTTGGACTATGTAATGCACCACCAACCTTTCAAAGAGCAGTTATAGGAATCTTTTCTGATATGCTTAATGACTCTATGGAAATTTTTATGGATGACTTTACTCCTTATGGTGTTTTTTTGAGGAAGCACTACAAAACCTTTAGAAAGTGCTTAAACGATGTATACAAGCCCACCTCTCCTTAAGTACAAATTTTTTTTATATGATGATGAGTGAAGGAATAGTGCTTGGACATTTTATTTCAGCTCAAGGAATCTAGGTGGATCCATCCAAGATACAAGTCATTAAAAATCTTCCCATTCCAAAAACCCAAACTGAGGTAAGAAGTTTTTTAGGACATGCTGGATACTACAGAAGATTTATCAATTTTTTTCCAAAATAGCTTCTCCCCTGTTTGTGTTACTAATGAAAAATGCTGAGTTCAAATGGACTAATTCTTACCAGCAAGCATTTAATACACTTAAACATTAGTTATCTACAACTCCTATTCTAAGAGGAACTGATTGGACACTTCCCTTTCATATATCCTCTGATGCTTCAGATAATGCAATAGGAGCTGTCTTGGGACAAGAAGAAAATCATCTCCCTTATGCTATTTACTTCATTAGCAAGAATATGACCCTTGCTAAACTTAACTATACAGTTACCGAAAAGAAATTCTTAGCAGTTATCTATGCTATTAATAAATTTAGACATTACATCACTGGCTACTCTACTATTGTCCATACTGATCACTCAGCTATCAAATATCTAATGAACAAACCTATCACAAATGCTTGAGTCACCAGAGGGTTACTATTATTACAAGAATTTGATATTACAATTGTAGATAGACCAGGAAAAGAAAATGTAGTTGCTGATTTCCTTTCTCGGTTAACACCTGATGATGATAGCCTAGTAGATGATTCCTTTCCTGATAAATATCTATTTGCAGTATCTGCTTACTCACCATGGTATGAAGACATCGCTAACTACTTGGTTGCAGGGGAGTAACCACCACACCTATCCCACCGGGAGAAAAGAAGAATCATTCAACAAAGTGCCTGGTATAGTTGAATAAGTGGGTGTCTTTTCCACATAGGACTTGATCAAGAAATCCAAAGGTGCATTAGAGAAGACGAGGTTTATGATATACTAAAATCTTGTCATGATGGCCCTTGTGGAGGGCATTTTGCTGATAAGAGAACAACACATAAAATTCTCAGGATGGGGTATTATTGGTCCTCACTTTTTAAAGATGCAAAGAAATATGTTCGGGCCTGTGATAGCTGTCAAAGAATGGGCCAACCTAATCATAGAGATGAGATGCCATTAAACTCCCAGATAGTACTTGAATCATTCGAAAGATGGGCCTTAGACTTTGTAGGACCCATTAACCCCCCATCCAATCAAAACGTTTAGATAGTGGTCTACACAGATTATATGACCAAATGGGTGGAAGCTAAAGCACTCCATAGAGTGGCTGAAGAAGTAGTCCTAGATTTCCTATTTGAAGACATCTTCATCAGATTTGGAGTGCCAAGAGAATTAGTTACAGATGGGGGACCTCCTTTCACTTCTTACGGTTTCAAAGCCACTCTTCAAAAATATCATATTCAACATAGAATGAATACAACATACCACCCCCAAGCCAATGGACAGGTGGAAAGCACAAATAAAGTAATAGAAGCCTTTCTCACAAAAACAGTGAAGGAAAACGGGAATGACTGGTCTCACAGGCTTCCTGAAGCATTATGGGCCTACAGAACTACCTGGAGAAATACTACAGGATTCTCTCCCTATGAATTAGTTTATGGAAAAAGTGTCATCTTTCCTGTGGAATTTGAAATCAAAACCTTAAGGACTGCTTTAGTTGTCAACCTTGATTTGAAAAAAGCACAGACAACCAAGTTGCAACAACTTAATGAATTGGATGAAAAATGACTAGATGCCATTCATCAGACAACCATGATTCAACATCAAAGGTCAAAATGGCATGACAAAACTATAAAAAATAAGAAAATCCAAAAAGGTAATTGGGCCCTACTGTATGATTCTCGGTTTAAATTATTTCAAGGTAAACTACGTACAATATGGCTTGGACCTTACGAAGTAGACATTGTTTTCCCCAATGGAATAGTAAGGCTCCTCACAATCGATGACTCTAAAACACCATTACTTGTAAATGGTCATCGGCTCCGTCTGTACCAACGCCCTATTTCCAAAGAAGATTTTAAGACTACATGTGTGGAAGACTCTCATTACCTCTTTTTAGAGGGGCCTCCTACCCCTCATTGCAATTAATTCTTTTTAATTTAATTTCTTTAATATTAGATTAGATTTCGTTTACTAATAATCCCTGTCAGGAAATAACATGTTACAATCGATTTTTTCAGATTCTCGATCAAAGTCAAGGCCTACTAAGAAAGGACGATCTTACTTCAAGAAGATCCAAGCTTCCCCATTGCTGAAACACCACTGTGCAACAATTTTCTACATTTTCTCCATTGCTGAAACACCATTGTTCTGCAATTTTCCACATTTTCCCCATTGCTGAAACACCATTGTTCCATAATTTTCCACATTTTCCCCATTGTTGAAACACCACTGTTCATCAATTTTCTACATTTTTCCCATTGCTGAAACACCACTGTTCAACAATTTTCTACATTTTCCCATTGCTGAAACACCCCTGTTCCGCAATTTTCCACATTTGCCCCATTGCTGAAACACCACTGTTCAACAATTTTCTACATTTTCCCATTGCCGAAACACCACTGTTCAACAATTTTTCACATATTCCTCATTGCTGAAACACCACTGTCCAACAATTTATCCCTTTTTCCACACTGCTGAAACACCACTGCCTCAACAGTATTCTGCAACAACACTCTTCAGCGAACATTTCTCTATTCTTTCCCTGTTGCCGAAACACCAACTTTTCAGAATTCTCTGTCAATAAGATTTTGTGCTCTCAGATTACATTTTGTCCTTTTAGTAAATAAATCCTTGATACAATTCCTCTAACAAATCAAAAGTCTCCGCCACGGCTACTGCAAAACTATTATGGACAGACACTATATTTTGTTTGAAGTACGGATCAAAAGATAAAGATGAGGTATGTAAACTTTATATGTAAATACAATTGAGCTATAGTTAATGAGAGGATTCCAACTCATTATTACCACTCATGTAAAATCATTATTTCAATTGTACTTGGGGGGGGGGGGATATCGAAATCCTATACCATCATTTCACACGAATCAACCACCGCCGTTCTTTTTCTTCACCATCCTTTCGTTTGTTTCACTGCCATTTGCATGCCTTCACCCGAAAAACTCACTCTGCACAGAAGCAGTTACTCGACTCTCTGTCGGTGCATTTTACTGAGTGGTTAGCTATGGGAGGCCCTTTTATATGGCACGAACCCGCCACGACAGCCCTGTTAGAACTATATCTAGAAGTTTATCAAATTTTTCTGCAGGTAGGATGGCTGGGTTATTTCCAAAGGCTCCAGGGATTTGATCAACAATAGGTTATCCAATTTGCTCAAAATCTCTAGGAAGATCATTCCATTGTTCAAGGGGTTCGGATTCCAGTTACAGAGGAGGATATAGAATAGGTTTCGGGTCTCCCTACCAATGGCATTCGCTGGTTCAGCCGCAAACATATTATTCTTAATTCTCAACAGGATTTCCTCTTTCCAAGGGAACAAATTGAGCCTAAAGGCCAGGGTGTCTGACTCAGCTCGTTGCCGCCTCCATGGCCGAAAGTTGAAAAATTTGTCAAACACTACCTTACCTGTGAAGGCCGATACCAGGTAGTCTACCAATATGATTTTGTCATGTTGTCTCATTTACGACATGCTATATTGGTAAACATTCCTTATTATCTGCTCGGATGTCTTAAAAATATGCTGCACTATTGCAAAAAGGCTAAAAATCCTGCCCTTTCCCTCACCCATCATCGTCTCGCTCAAATCCTTATCCAAAAGGGTTTTTCCCAACAAAACCCTCCAGTAAACAAGCCACCCATAGACCCCCAAGAAGCTGTTGAAATTCCTGAAAATCTTCAGGAACAACAACCACAAAACCCTCTAGACCCTCCAGAAGTACCTAACAGTCTGCCTACAGACCCAATCAATCCAATTAAACCCCCTACCATACCAAGCCCGCCCCACATTCTACCAGAATCATCCACTCCTGTCGTTCATATCCTTGGCGATGATTCTGAACCAGACAATTCTCCCTATCCCATCATTGAGGAAAATCCCCCACGCAAATGAAAGAAAATTTCTTTCTTTCCGCCCTTTTTACAAAGAAAACGAACAAGGGCCTCAACAAGTGCAGCCACTACTGCCACTGCCCTAAACCCCCAACCCATCTAGTTAAAACCCCGTGTATCTCCAACCTCCCAAATTTCAGAATCTTTACCTATTCCACCCATGGGCACTGAAACACAAGAACCAGAGGCTCAATGTGTTGTGACATCATTCATTTCAAATTTAGTAGCTGAAACACAAGAACCAACTACTCATCAAGTAGCTGAAACACAAGAACCAACTACCCAATTAGTAGCTGAAACACAAGAACCAACTACTCATTCAACAACTGAAACACAAGAACCAACTACTCATCAAGTAGCTGAAACACAAGAACCAACTACCCAATTAGTAGCTAAAACACAAGAACCAACTACTCATTCAGTAGCTGAAACACAAGAAACAGCTATAGCTGCCACACAAGAACCAACTACAGCTGAAACACAAGAACCAGCTGCTGATATTGTTATCGAGACACAGGAATCAGAGGCCCAGGGTGCTGCAACATTACTTATTTCCATCAAGAAGCTGGAACACAAGAATCAACTTCCGATCCTATAGCTGCTCCAAAAGAACCAGCTAGTGCGGCTGTGATTGCTACACAAGAACCAGTCACCCCTCAACTAGAACCAACAATGGCCTCTGTCTTACAAGAAAATGAGTTCCTAAGGTCTGAACTGGAAGCCTACAAGCAAGAGCTTGCCATGGCAAAGGAAGCCTATGAGAAGAAACTTAAATTGTACACCCTAGCTCACATAGAGACCATGTCAGAGGGAACTACAACAGAAAATCCGTGTAGAGAATATATGTGCAGTTAATGTGGGGACATCTACTATCAAGCAGGCTACAAAGTAATTCAAATTCCAATGCCAAGAGCTCCCCCTGCACCTTCGACTTTTGCAGTCAAAGAAGAACACCCTGTTGTTACACAAGAACTAGTAGGAACTTCCAAAATTAAGACTGAACCCTGGCCTACAACAAATGTCAAATCTGAAACGCTTGCTTTTGTTAATAAAGCTATACAAACATTGCCTATTGATGAATCTGCCCCTCCTAGTTAGATCAATACCCACACCTTTGTGGAACAAGCCACTCAGACCCTACCGTAGCCTACTACTTGCAACGCTGAAACACAAACTCAGCCATGGGATGAGCAGGCAATAATAGACAAATGGGAAAAAGAGTCTATTGTTACACAGGCCAAAAGCCTACAGGAACACAGACAAATCTGGATAAACCATATCTATTCAAACTGGGAAGCCTTGGAGAAAACATGCCAGGAATCCCGTGCCTCTAAGAAACAGAATAAAGAGCTAAAAGGAAAATTGCTCCTGATATTTGACTTGGCACAAAATTTATTGGCTGCAAGGAAACCATCCTGCATTTACTCTCTATTCCTCATGGAACGACTTACATGGTTTCAGATCAAATCAATCAAAGAAGGCAGACCCCATGCATTGTTAAATCCAGCAGATTTTGTTAAAACCTTTGCAGAAGCCTCTGCTATGGATCAGCACCTCCTCTGTGAGGTATATTTTCATAATGAGGCCATCCCTGAGAACCGACAGCTTAACCTTAACCCTCTTTTCGGTGACATCCAGATTCGGGCACTCACCTCCTTCCTTAACAATAAGATTATATGGCAGACTGACTTCCTAGCTGCCAAGCATAATGAGGATAACTGCCTTCTCTGGATATGGCCAGAACCACAAAATGCTGCCACCTTTGTTACAGAGTTTTATCAGTTTTTGAAGAAACCAGGGATGACTCAACACATTCAACAACTACAGACAATAGTGCTTCAAGATTGTCAACAGTTCATTAAATCCATAGAGATTGTTGCCCTACAGGCAAATAACATGTTTTGGCACCAATTTACTGAGAAAAGATAGGAACACAATCCTTTTAGCCCCACTAATCTTGAGATAGCAATCTCCAGTGTACTTAGCTACATCAAGTGCGTTCAACAATGTGCTGAAAGCTGGATAGGTTATCAGTTTCATTTCCCTATCCTGTGGATGCCAGTAGAGAAATATCAAATTCATTATAAGTTGCCCAAGAAGACAAAAACAACATCTTGGCAAAGGCTACAACGCGTTCAAGGATTCAAAGCCCCAACAGAAAACACTTTCCACAACTACTACTTAAGTAACTTGCACGCTCAGAGTCGATATCCAGATTCTGATTCAGATTGAAGTTGTCTGAGGACATGCAACATTTTAAGTTGGGGGGGATGTTAGGACCCTACAATATACCTTTTTGCTCACACTTTTTGCTTCCATTACATCATTTTTCCACTCACATTTAAACTTATATTATCACCTTATCCTATCTCTCCAAAGGCATATAACGTCTCTTCACTTTACTATATGTTTAATCTGTTTTGCATATAATTTTACATTACTCTTGTACTTAACCATGATTAGAAATATATAAGTGCCGAAATAGTTCGAACTGCATATTAGCATTGCTGTTTAAAGGTCCGTTGCTGAAACAGTCAAAGCACGTGAACCTCGTGGCTGAAACAGTCTGTGGTCTGCGATGCTGAAACAATAACTCCTATTACACTCTCCGTGGTCTATGATGCTGAAACAACAACTCACACAAGAAGAAGTTGTTACACTCTCTGTGGTCTACGATGCTGAAACAACAACTCACAGAAGAAGTTGTTACACTCTCTATGATCTACGATGTTGAAACAACAATTCCAAAGCTGTTACACTGACCACAACAACCGCACCTTGAGCCAGAATTAACCATCATTGTTGCGTACCACGTTGCTGAAACAGTTAGAACACAAATCTCGTTGCTGAAACAACCCGCGATTTGCAATGCTGAAACAACATACAACAACAGTAACAAGTTGAATAAGGAAGTTGTTACTCCAGCCGCAACAACAACACCTCACTCAACACCTTTTCAACTATTGTAATAGCATTCTGTTACGGGAGACCAGGATATCTTATTCCTATATAGAGATTTCATCTAACTAAGAATAGGATTCATATATACACATGTAATTTGATGATCAAATGGTATCGAGGGGATTCTCCTCTTTAAATAAGAGGAAATCATCATTAGATAGGACCTTCTTCTGGGCTAAGAAAGTATTTACAGAGAATGACGTCTTTTATTTCAGACATTGTAATATGATACAGTTGACAGATGAATAAAAGATTGTTCTGAGCATTTCTCTCTAGTTCCTTTCGTTTCAGGGGAATCTTGTGAGAAGGGAGGGCCCACCTTCTTCACAATATTCACCCATTAGATTTGTAGTGTGTTAGTGTTATTTCTGTTCATGCCTTGATTAAATTTTGTTTTGCTGAAACACTACTTTACTGAACTCTGTTTTGATGAAATGCTACTTTACTGAACTCTGTCTTGCTGAAACTCTGCTTTACTGGTTGTTACATTGTTTTCATATAATTCATGCTTGGGTAACTGATAATCATTCTAGTTAGCAATCCTGTTTGGTGAATTTATGGAAGCGTGATAATTAGGGACAGGTGTTGAAGATTCTTGCTTGGGGAATAGGGTCTTGTTCTCTGTTAAGGGATAGTTAGCCTTCAGTGTGTGTCAATTATTTCAGTTAGCAATGAGTTCATGAAAGTGTGATGATCAGAAACAGATGTTGAAGATTCCTGCTTGGGGAATAGGGTCATGTTCTCTGTTAAGAGGTAGTTAGTCTTTAGTGTGTGTTAATAATTTCAATTAGCAATGAGTTCATGAAAGTGTGATGATCAGAAACAGGTGCTGAAGATTCCTGCTTGGGGAATAGGGTCCTGTTCTCTGTTACAAGATAGTTGATCTTTCCTTTTGCAGTGGTTTGAAGGATTTCTTTCCTAGGTTGTTATTTCTTAATGTAATCCAGGATTCTTTGGATAATCATTTCTTTAGACTTAGAACTTTGCAATAGATAGGTTGCTTTCCTGTAATTCAAGTTAGAACTTCAGTTTATTCAAGGCAAGGTGTGATTAATATATTTTTACTACAACTCTAGATTGATTTTGAGATTGAGCATATACAGTGCGTGGTTACCTTTGAAATAAATAGACTTCCCTGGGTTGACAATTTATGTATCACTTGATTGTTTAATTAAATAAGCAATTATAGTGACCAATAGTCATCAAACCTGGGAATTGAGTACCGGTTTCTGACTGTGATTTTGTTTAACGCTTTGTAATCAATGAAGAGTCGCCAGGTCCTATCCTTCTTCTTCACCAGTACAATTGGGCTTCCACAAGGAGAGAAGTTGGGTATGATGTGCCCCTTTTGAAGAATCTCTTGGATCTGACACTTGATTTCATCATTTTACATCAGCGAGTGATGATAGACTAGTCCATTAGGAAGAGGTGCACTGAGGGTTAGATCGATTGGGTGCTTGACTTGGCAATGTGTCGATACCTCGGTGGGTGAGGATAAGATGTATTTGTACTCTTCCATGATCCCATCCACTTTATTTTCCTGCAAAGAGAGGCTCTGTGTAGAGGCCACGGATGTGGCAGTGAACTTGTTCTTACTGTGAGCATAGATCAAAAACAAGATGAACTTCGGGGTCTGTGAAATGAACTTAATACATTTCTTAGCAGAGATTAAAGAAATAGTGGTAGGAGGTGCTACCTCTAGTATCCTATACAATTGTCTACTGAAAGTAATAATAAAACTATGGGGTCTAGACTCATACACAGTACAATGCTTCCAAAACTATGGCTGTCCTATAAGAACATCAAAAACTTCAAGGGGATCAATATCACACAATAACTTATTTTTGAAAGGCTTGATGTCATAGGGTAGACGACACTGTTGGATGACACAAAGATCTCTTCATTGGTGAAGCCAACCGATGGTGTACGGTTGCAGGTGCAGTGTTATCGGCAGGTCCAACCACTTGACGACCTCTACTAAGATCAATTTATTATGACTACTGCTATCAACAATGAAATGAAGCAAATCCCCTTTTACCCACATCTATGAGTGGAATGGGCGCTCCCCTTCCTCTGGTTCTTCTGGTTCTCTTCAATGGACTTTGGTGGTAGCGACAGTGGCACTAGGTTCAACATCGATAATCTACTTCCCTCCTTTTAGATTTGATTCAAAATTAGAATTGACCTCTCACTCGGAAGCCTTCAGCTCGACCACAAGTGAGTTCTTGGAAAGACTTTCTTCAGTGTTGTGCCAAGGGATTTTATGGTATTCACACCATTTTCCCATGTCCTTCTTCATCTTCTCATTTCCCTTCTTTTGTTGCGGCTTGGAATGGTTTTCCTCAGAGTGGCCATCTTTGATCTATCCCTTGCTGTGTGGTTTGGGGCCGCCTTTACCCCTCTTCGGTTGTGAGGAGTTTGCATATTCAAACTCTCACCTCTTCTACCTAAATTTCTGCTTGATCTTGACAGCATATCTATAAGCCGTACCTAATGAGGGAATGTCTAGAAACTCCATTTCTGTCTGAATGTATCTATGCAAAAAACCACAGTATTTGAGAACCATATATTGCTCAGAGTCTTTGTTACCCAACTTGTTGCAAAGGGTATGGAAAATATTGGTGAAATCTAGTACTGTCTGGTCCCTTTCTTGACGCAAGGTGGTCCATCTGGTGTACTTGTCCTCGTAGCTTCCAACAGGGTAGTATTGTTCTTTAATGGAATCCCAGAAGGAATCCCATGTAGGGGAAACAACAAATATTGCAGATTCCTCTATGTCCCTTTACTAAGAGTAAGGGTCCCACTAGTCCTTAACATGGGGGACAACCTTGAGGACTGTAAAAGTAATCTTTTCTCTATCGAATAAATTGTGGACCGAAAATACCCTTCGAGCAGATTCAACCATTTATCTACAACATCTGCATCTATCAATCCTTAAAATAATGGAATATTAAAATTTACCTTTACCTTGAACGGGGTTGCATGGCCGCTTGATGAAGATGATTCTCTTGTGGGAAACCATTGAAGGATCTGCACAAAGTTGTCCATCATTTCGTTCCTTTTTTGTGCAAGGGATTCCTCGAGCAACATTTTAAAAGGATCTCCTAATCCATCATATTTCTGTTCGTCTCCCATGGGTTGTTTTTGGGCTCAGAGTGATCGATCTTGGAACGGAATTATTGGTTCAAGTCCCAACTTATTGTACCCATATCTTGTCAGGGACATGCATGAATAAAAATAAATGAAGAGAATATCACTCTAATACCATTGATCCAGATTTAGGAGCGGAACGAATTGATTAAAATATTGAATACAATAAACAAAAATATATTAAGAACAACACAGATATCCAATGAACAATATATTCTATTGAATGAATGAAATAGGATGAAACTGTAAAACTGAAACACTTGCTCGAATGGTGGTAGTTATCTTTGAGAAGAAATGTGGCTGCTACACACATCTGTCTAAGAAAAATGATTACAATGAGGCTACGTAGGACTTTTTAACATTACTCATGAATTCCAAAACCCTAGACATCCAAAAACCTAACCCTAGGAGATGAAATGCCAAAAGTTATGTGGGCCCCTATGGGTACGTTGGTACCTCAACTTCCAGGGGTCGTAACTTTTGCATACGGCCTCCATTTTAGGTTTGTGATAACCTGTTGAAAAGGTATTTTAAATAAATGCACATTACGCCCTCAAACTCTGACTCTGTCTACAGTTTGACTATGGCGAAAAAAAACAAAAAAAAATCATTGTTTAGGGCCCCAAAATGGTTCTGGAAGTACAACAAGATGTGCTCACATGAAAACATACAAAATAAGACATTTGGATTAAGTTGGAGGCCACTAGTATCCACTTAGAAGATGTGTAGGGATTCAGACAACCCCTTAAGTGTAGAACCCACAATTACAAAGAAGTACATAACAATGTGTTGAACTAAAAACTGGGAAGAGGAGCCCGTTGGAATAGGTGGGTGGCCACCAATATCCACCCGGATTAGGGAACCAACAACAGGGTCAATTATATAGCATTGTGGACTTTTCTAGAGGCAGATTCTAAGAAAGGGATAAAAGAATTATAGGTGTTGGATGATTCTAAGCTCATCGTGGTCTGAGAAAATAACAAAGTCACGCTTTTTGATGTGAGATTATCCTCTTTTCTATAGGAGAAAAAGAAAGATATTAAATATTTTGAATGGATTTCTTTCAACCACATATTCAGAGAGATGAATGATAAATCCGATACATTGCCTAAGGAGGCTCTGTCCCTTACAGTAGAATCCCTTAGATTCTACGAATTTGAGGACAAGGATGAGGCATAATCCATGGAATTTCAATTTTAATTCTTAGTCACAAAGCTACGGTTAAATATAAATTTTTTCTTTGGGATTGCACAAAGGTATTTAGTCTCCTAGTTTGTAAAGAAGGACTGTTGTGGGCAAATGCTGATTTTTCTTGGATATGTACGTAGAAAATCTTTTTGTATAAAATGGAAATCAAATTTATTGTCTTTGCAAAGGGAGACAATCATGTATATTAATCTCTCTTGAATATAAGGATTTTTTTTCTTTGGAAAAAAATATATGGTATATTATGTTGACAATAATATTTCTCATCCCATAACACCAAAACAATGTAATATTATGATTGATGAGATTTCTGTGGTGAGGATTGTTTTCAGATGTTTTCGAAGAAAACACAGTATTGTCAGTGGATTGTCAACGTTTCAGATAATATCATATTCTCAAGTGAATAAAATCATGGTTCTATCAACCTTAATCATGATAAAGTTACATAATGACAAATGTCATTGATCCATTCAATCTTAATGAAGATAAATTTACATAATAACATAAGTCATCAATATATCTTAATGAACATCTTTTAAATATGATAAATCCAGGTTATGTACGAGATTTTGTACATTGAAATATTATGCATTCAAAATCCAAGATATAATTATCAAATACTGAGCATTGTAAAGAAACAAAAATAATAATGAAGCCAACTACATTGCCCTCATAAAAAAGATAGAAATAACTAAAATAACTATAAGGTATGATGTGGATGCACTTGATTTATTAATGTGACACTAAGTTACTATCTCATCCATAATATATCATGATATACTTTTATCATTCAAGTAAAAATAAGTAAAACATTTTAACCTAGTTAATTTGTTTTATAACATGAAGGGCGTATATTGATTTTATCTCCACTCATCAATGGATATTTGTTTGTAGAAAAAATATAAAAGGGTCAATTGAACCTTCTCTAAATAATTTTTAATTTCAATTTTTCTTGGGATAGAGAATTATAGATTTGAAAGTGGAATAATTAAGAAGGGACTACCAACCCTTCCTCATATGATTTTTCACTAAATCATTCACTCTTACTTGTAGAAGAGTATTCTTGTTTGGCTATGAATGGAGAAGGGTCGATCATTGCTTCTCCATATAATTTGTATCTTCAACATTTTCATTGACCATATAAGTAGAGATTTCATATTGAAGGAATGGGGAAGGGTTCATCAACTCTTCTCCATATTTGTGGTCAATAAAGCATTATCTTCCATAAAGCATTATCTTCCATCCATAGTAGATCACTCTTGTTATGAGGACAATTAGGAAGGGTCGACTAACCCTTCTACATATTGATTTTCATTAAAAGAATTTCCCCACTCATTATAGAATTTTTGTTTATAGCATAAAGAGAAAGGATTGATTAACACTTTTCTAAATAATTTCAATTTTCATATTTTCTAATACCAAAGAAATATTTATTTGAGATAGACATAATGGATAAGGGTTGACAACCATTTCTCATATATTTTTCTCTAAATCCTTCTCTCTCACTTGTAGAAGAGTATTATTGTTTGATGATGAGTGAAGAAGGCTTGACCAACTTCTTAGAAATAATTCTTATATTCAATGGTTTCTTTGAGCATATAATCACATGGTTTCCATGTGATTATAATGAGGAAGGGCCAATTGACCCTTCTCTATATACATTGTCACTTAATTCTTCTCTCTCGGTCATATAAGAGTTTTATTGGCATGATAAGAATGGGGAATGATCAACTAAACCTCTACATATTAATATTCATCAAAAACGTTTTCCCTACTACTTGTATAA